>CAUYRT010043077.1:0-48309 GCA_963574885.1 Lepilemur ruficaudatus | reverse complement strand
TTCCGATCCATTGAACCCCACTCCCATCCATCAGTCTCCTCCTGCCTTCACTTTCCACTTCATCTGTCTTCGCTTTCTTATTGCACGTTAGTCGATCTATTTTCAAATAACTTCAGGTGTTGCTTACATCGTCCATTTCACTTGCCTATAAAACCTTAATCCTGACCCGAAATGACCCGCTTTCTCTGTGCCCACTCCTGAGCAGCTGAGCATAGTAGGAAAATCATCAAAGAAGTGAGCAGATTGATATGACTATAAAGTGAGGAACACTGTCTTTAAATGCTTACTTAGTGTCCCTTCTGGGGCGGATGCTGTCTGGAGAGCATTGACATGACATGAAGATCTTCACAGCTTGGGCCATGCCCACAGGTCACCCCACCAGCTTCTCCTCCATTCTTTCCCATCCTAATCTTCTCCTCTGAGTTCTTACAGGCCCCTGACCAATGGGCCACGCCACTTATCACTGCCTCTGAGGCCGTATAGAGTCTTATTTCAGGTCCCTCTATTCCCACTCCAGGTGGAGAACCAAGCATGTCACTTGAAACCTTTGCCTGCTGGTTGGGCTTCTCCTCATTGCTCTTTCAGCACCACCCCTGGGGGGCGCTAGAGTGCAGCACAAGTTCATTCTCACTTTCTGCTCACACACCAAAGCAACCCCTCCATGCCCATGTTCAGCCTTTCTACGGGATGAGGTAGCTGTCCAGATGTGAGCTGAAAGACAGGTGCCAGTGCAGCAGTGGAGAAAGTAGACAGAGCTGGGCCACTTGCTTATGTGGCTTATTTGAATCCTCTGGGTCTGCTCCTGTCTGACCCTGCAGTTACTTTCACTTTACAGGTGGTTGTTCTGAGCCTGCCTGAACTTACCACCTGGCGGATCTGATAGAACTGAGTTCATAAAGGGCAGTTCTGGCTGTACGGCCATTTGATGTCCTGTGGCCAGATGTTCAGTTTCTGCCAGCGCTGTTTAGCCTGCTAGTGATTGTTTTCTGAATGGTGTCTTAGTCTCTGCTGTACGTGGCATGGCCCTGCTGCAGAATCCTAGCGGTCTACATTTTGATTCTTTTATTAGGGTTTGCTATAAACTCCACGTGGTATCTTTTCTCTCTGCGGGTATCTCTAGCACCACAAGGTCTGCCAGGTCTGTGGCACAAGCACCAAGGCTGCTTCCACACCCAGACCAACCTGCTGCAGAACGCTTTCCTGTGCTGGGCCCCTTTCAAGGCTGGTACCTTCATTTCAGCCATGTGATGGACTGACACCGTATTCTCAAGTGTGGCAGACATTTTCTTCAGCATCAGAAGAAGCTTATTAAGCATTGGGCATCCTTATTCTTGGGATATGGGAGAAACCGTAATTTGCCCTTTAGTTTGGAGGAAATGTCCTGGCATGCCCCAAACATTGGACACCTAAAATTCTCACCAATCTGGTAAGATTCTTAATCTTCATAGCTCTCTGCAGGTCAGGACTCCACCTGGCTTCCACACTGGCCCTGTCAATCATTGTGACATTCCATCCACATTGCTTTGGATGGTTAAATGCCACCACCTGGCCTCTATTATTACCAGGGAAGTTAATTTCATAACAGGCTCTGTTTTTATAAACCTTAGCCTGCCAAGGACAGCCAGTAATGAATTTTGTAACAATTTTGTATTTTTTTGAAAAATTATTGTATCAGTCAGCTTTAGGCTGCCGTAACAAAATGTCAGGGACCATGGAGTACTACTCAGCCATAAAAAACAATGGCAAACTAATACATCTTGTATTATCCTGGATGGAACTGGAGCCCATTCTTCAAAGTGAAGTATTACGAGAATGGAAAAACAAACATCACATGTACTCACCAATAAATCGGCATTAATTGATCAGCACTTATGTGCACATATGGAAGTAACATGCATCAGGTGTTGAGCAGGCGGGAAGGGTCTAGATTCAATATAAGAAAGAACGTCTACCCAGAGTTAATGGTCTGAGTGCCCTGCCATGGCATGGGCTGTTCTAGGAGGAGAGAGTTCCTGGCAACCTGAGATGAGCAAGCTTAGACTGGATGATGGCATGGCATGCAAGTTGAAGGGGAGATTCAAACGTCCATCACATCGGAGATTGGGCTGGATGAGGATGGAGGGTACTTTCAACCCTCCGATTCTGCAGGTCATAACTGGAACGCGGTCTCCTGCTCCGGGCACAGCAAAGCTCCGCAGAAGGGTGACTGGAAGGTCACTAAAGGGTGACCTTTTAAAGGAGGGTTCTTTTGAAGGGATTTAAACCACTCATGTGCTATACTTACTTCTATAAATATTTCTGGGATGGGAGTAATAGAACAGAACACTCCACCTCAACCCATGCCCCTTTGTCTTCGCTAAGCTGTCAAAACCCCCTCTCATGTCCTTCATTCAAAGTCAAGCATGCAAGACTAAAAATATCTCAAAATGTTATCCCCCCCAGGAATAAGGCTGTTCAGGGGTTAATAATAACTCCTATTTGTTAAATACATACTTTATACCAACCATTGTGCTAAGCACTTGATTACATTTAGTTATTTCATCTTCAAAACAATCCTATATGTGGATTTCCAGATGGGGAAACTGAGGCACAGAAAGTCTATAGTCATAGAATGAGTGGCAGAGATCAAACTCAACCCCAAGTTGTCAACGTAGGAATGAAACACTCTACATTGTTAACCACTGTGCAACACTGCCTCTCTATGGCAAAGAGAAGATTCTAGCCACGTGGAGGAATTCTGATGGCAGCACTGTCCATCTCGCCTTCAGGAATGCCCGCGCAGACTCCCGAGCAAGTCGCACTGGAGAAGATAGTGCCTTTTAGACAAGCGAAGGAACCATTGCTGGGTGCTGACACCGTTTTTCGGACTACCAACTGCCACAGTCTGCTCCCATAAATTGAGTCTTATCTCAACTGGCTCACTTGCTGAGAATAACAAGTACATATGCCAATGTGCATAAAAACAGAAAGGAGAGAGAGAGAGAGAGAGAGAGAGAGAGAGAGAGAGAGAGAGAGAGAAGGAGGATGGAAGGGGCATTTCACTTGTATCTCAAGAAAAAAAAACACACGCACACTTATTCTGTTTTTTTCTTTCCTTGTTCCCAAAGTAATATTTCCTCATTGTAAAACAAATTAGAAAATCCAGAAAGCATAAAGAAGAAGAGATCATTTACATGCTCACACTGCTCAGGTGCCCAGGTGACCACGGAGGACATGCAGGCTCGTATACTCCCCGGCATGTAGGAATAAATTCACACATGTTGTTTATCAAAATGCAAGCATTCTGTGCACACTGTTTCCTAGCCTCTTTTTCTCGCTGAATATATTGTTGTGAACATTTTTCCACCTCATTAAATTTTCTTCTGCCCTATCATTTTAAATGCTGCGGCTACATAGCACTCCGCTGTATGGATATGCCATAATTGGAACCTCATCTCTCACAAATAAATAAATAAATCACGGGGATGCTCTCCCGCAGGTCAAACGCAGACGCTCCGGGGGATGGCGGAGCAGCGGGCGCTGAGGCCGGGAGGGAGGGGAGGAGGAGAGCCGGGTGCGGGGACACCGATTGGAGTTTTGATTTAGGGATCGGCCAGGGGCTTTAAGAAATGAGAGGTAGTGAGGGACATTTAAACGGGAAAAATTGCCCAAGACGGAGGCAGAGGAGGGGAGGTGATGGCATGGATAAAGTTGCAGAGATGAGAGAAGAGAGACAGGCTTCGAGGATTCTCCTGGGGAGAGGACGGTGGTTTGGGAGGAGAACAAGGACCTTGGTCCCGGTGAAGAACAGATTTAGGGTCTGGTGAGGACCGTGCTCGAGAAGGGGAAGCTTGAAGACTCAACTCTATGTCTGGTCTGTGTCCATGTGAAATCCAGTGCCTGTGTTGTCCCCACAGGCACCGTTAAGGGGTCCCTTGATCCCATGGGAAGCCTGGACTTTGGGTGTGGTCCTGATGGGGTGATTATCCCAGAGAAGGGCTACAGAGATTGTGGAAAGGTGCGACTCTATGGCTGTATCTCCCCCGGGAGATTCCCTAGAGGGTGTCCCTCAGCTAGTGGAAAGTAGGAGAAGGGCAGACCCGCTCCTCAGACCACCTCCAAGTGAGGCTCGGGTCCGCAGGTGACAATGCGTACCTGGGGCAGGGAGGACTCCTCAAAGGAGGCTAACTGAGCCTCATGACCATGCCTCCCAGGCATTGGCAGGAGGAGCCCAACGCTGAGGGTCTCAGGAGTGAAGCTGGGGATGCAGAAAGGAGAACAGAAGCTGTAGCAGCAAGTACCCAGAGCAGGAGGCAGCAGGGGTGTCTTAAAAGAGCCACCTCTTGATCTCGCCCTTTGCAAAGACAATCTGACCGAGGCGCTTGCCCTCGGTTCCCCCCGTTCTGGGTCAGCCCTTTTGCAGAGAACCGAGGGGAGCATTTGCCTAAGCTCTTTAGGCTGCTGGGGGTCTTTGGAAATATCCTGGGGCTCTTTCTATGGTGCACAGGGCTATCTGTACCAAGGGGGCTTCAGAGTTGTGTAAAGTCCAAACACCACATGCTATGTGACCTTGAGCATCTGGGCTTAGTTTCTTTATTGACAAATAGGAGCGATAATAAAAAAAAAACACACAAAACAGCCTATGTGATACATGTGGGGACATCTGAATGCTGCCTTTCTGTAAGAAGAGGTCGATTCAACAGCTGTCTGTCCTGGGAGTGTGGTCCCTGAAAGCCAGGTCTCAGTTCTCGGGCTGTCAGATTTCTAAAAATATTCCCTTCTTTCTGCGTCCTGGACCTCAGCATTTAGTCACATCACTCCTGACCTGTCCACTGAACTCAGGACACCTCGTTCGCATGAAAAAAAGCCTCAAGAGGCACATGTGCAAACAGTGTCACAAGATGGACTGGATGTGAGTCGCCCTGGCCCCTCTAGACCGTTCTTTCTCTGCAAGCAGCTATGCTGGCCCCGAACTTACCGGAGTGATGTTTGAAGATCACAGAATCAGAACCAGAGAAAATAATCCTATGACTCAAGTGTTTACTGGCTTTGACAGCCTGATGCCCAGCTCCCGGCAATAGGTGCCTGCCTGCCCGACGGAGGGACACTCACACAGGGGCGGCCTTGGGACGGGTCTTTCTCTTAGGAAGGCACAATGCGATTGATTAGGTTTCTGCTTCCCAAATTGCAATCTCGCTCTCGTTTTCTCTCCCTGCGACTGCTCCCGGATCATCTTGACTGGAGTCTTGGGTGTTCCCAAACATTGAGCCACACAATTACAGGTAATCTCTGCAGTTACGCTCACAGTCTCCTCTAATCACTTCCATTGTGCCGGATTTTACTAGGTTTAACTCTCAGAGGACAATCGTATTGCCCATCAGCGAGAGTTCTTGGGACTCTCACCTTTCACTGTCACCCCCCTTATGGGCTGCAAATGGATATCAAGGACCTGTCGGGATATGTCATCATCACGTGTTGTTAATAGCAAAGCCAAAGCTCAGATCTCGGCTTCCAGCCTGGGGCCTTCTTCACTGGAAAGACCTCTCTTCTGTTCCCTGGGGCCAAGGACAGTAAACTATTTTGGGAAGTGCGGGGAAGGCCCACCTGATTATCAGTGTCCAATATTCCCTGTCTGGATTTTGTTTACGCTCACATAGGCCCCTTATGTAGCTGATGGCCTCTTGACATCTGTTAACTGCTAGGTGCTTCCCGTGTTCTCGCAGTGGGCTTGTTTCAGCTGTCTTCTCAGTGGGAACAGAACGGCAGTCAGTGAATTGTATAAATACTTCTTTGATGCCTACTAATTAACCAGGTAAACACAGAAGACCTGAGGTCATGGTCTTCGGAGGGAAAACCCCTGAGTGTGTGGTCGGCAGAGATGACAAGGGGTGGCAGGCCATGGAGTCTTTCTAGAAGGCTATGGAGCAGGCTCTTTGGCTGGTAGGGAACCTCCTCAATTTCATTCTACTCAGTAGGTTCCTTGTTTCTAGTAACAGATTATCACTGGCAAAAGCCCCAAGGCAAATTCTCTTCCAGGCGTGTCTCCTGGTTTGGAGGCACTTCAGGCTGAGCATTGATTACAACAGCCCTGCAGCGGGTCTAGACATCTCGTATCATTCATCCTCCGTGCCTGCCCTGGTTGGTGTAGGGTTCCTGGCTGGTGGCTGTCTGCAGACTTCTCGGAGAGGATGGGTTGGCTCTTCCTTTCCAAATCCCTATACGGGACTGGGATTTCCTTCTCTAGTCCCTCCCACCCTTGGGTTTCCATGTTCCATGACTTAGCATTTTCTCTGACCCTGGAGACTCCCAGGACCCAGTCTGCCTGGAGGAATATTCCACCGTCCAGTGCTGGACCCTCCCCTGCCATCTCCCTGGAGATGCTTCTGCCTGCACATTTAACACAATGGGGAGTGTCCTTTTCCACTGCCTAGTGTCCAGCGCAGGGTGTGCAGAGGGAGAGCTCAGTGTTGTTTGTTTCCAGCACACACATTAAAATCGATGGTGTTTGCTCATCTGGCGGAATGACAACTCATTCCTCTGGACAGGCTGGCTTCACAATTGCTCGTTGGAGGGGAAATCTGATAAGAAACAATAGTCTGGGCTTCAGGAGCATTAAACTGTTGTATTCTAATTTAAACTTCAGGCACACTGACTGGTTTGTCTTCTCCTTTCGTGTTTTTTTTTGGGGGGGGGGTTGCATTATTGATTTTTGATTCTTTCTTTTTAAAAAAGAAAAAAGATCCCCAAAACCAACTGGCCGGATGAGAAATTTCAGTAAGGTCATCAGAGACTGCCTGTAAAGGCGAAGTCTGATGCACTCAGCTCGGGCAGTATTCAGATGTCAGGAGAGAAAAAATGGTCACACATTCCCCAGGGCCTTTGTGGGTAAAGAGAGGGGAGAGGGCAGCCCTGTGGTGCCTTTGCAGTGTCGCTGGTGACTTGCGGGGCTGTCTTGGCCAAGGCTGGTCTTTGGGCCGTGGGAGAAGGGTTGAATCTGTTCCAGGGAGCGAGGAGGCACAGCTCAGAAAAACCATGCGGAATAATAATAGTAACGTTAAACACAATCCTTATGTCGGTTAAAGTGCTACAGTTTCCCATGTTCTTTCAGTGCATTACCTTATTTAGAATCACAGAATTACAGATTATTGTGCAGGGAAGAATGGCAGAGAACAGCTAGTTCAAACCGTGCTTTTTGCAGAGGAGGAAATTGAAGCCGGGAGACGTGAAGTGGCTCGCGGAAGGACCCGCTCTCCCTCCCCAGCGCAGCCCCGTGAAGGTGGCGTTTCTCTACCTCCTGTACACCAGCCTCTCTGCTGGGCTCTGAGCATACAAGGAGGGACAAGGTGAGTGTGACATTAGCCCTCACAGAGCTTAGAGATTGGCGGATGAGATGACGGAGATGCAATCGTGCCATAGGATGACGATTATGATGGGATGCTGTGTGAACTCTTAAGGAGGGTGCCTAACCCAGAGCAGGTGTGAGCAGGGAAGTTTTCCGGGAAAGTGACATCTATGGCGGGACCTGAATGCAAAGAGTATGAGTGGACGCCAGGTGAAGGGCGGGGATGGGGCATGGCAGGGCCAGCGAGGCAGGGACAACTGAAGTGACCAACTGAGCTCCCCTCCAGACTTAGCGTTTGAGGCATGGAGGAGAGTCTGACTCCACGTGCCTCTCTCAGCACAGTGACCACAAGAGCAAAGACGGTGGGGCTCACGGAGGGGTGTCTTTAATATCATTGTCACAACAACTGTGGGAAGGACATGTGGCGGTTATCACCAAAAGGAAACTGAGTCACCGAGAAGGCTCAGTGATGTGCTCCAAGTCAGATGGTTGAGGGGCAGCAGAGTTAAGAAGAGAGCTTGCTCTCTTTTTAGGGAACCTTGGACCAAAAAGTAGGAGCGTAAATGAGCTCTGAAATCTGGTTTGGGAGAAAAACATCGGGTAGGGAAATGATCAAGTTCTCGGCTTTGTCCTGAGCATTAAGTAATTGTGGCTTTGGGCCTCTGGGCCATTCCCAAAATTCACAAGAGGAGAACCAGGACTTGACAGAATACGGAATTCTGGAGTTGGAAAGAGCAACCTTGGTGACCTAGAAGGAGTTGCATGCGAATTCAATACAGGCTCTCGAGTCTGTCTGTGAGCGCACACGGAGGCTGCAGTTATCCTAAGAGGCATTGTGAAACCTTTAAAATAAAAGAAAATTTAAATAGAATCAATTTAAATCAATTTTACTTTTAAAAATTCCTGTGCGGTACTTTTAAGGAATGGGAAGAATGCAGAAATGAGCCATCTGTAGCTTCCTGGAGAGACCATGAATCTCAATTGTTCCGTGTGCAGTGCAGGGTTGAGGTGACGTCCAGATGGGCAGGTAAGACAGGGGTGGGGGGGGTACCCGCCCTTCCCTCATCCTCATCGTCAAAGCTCAGGAACGAAAGCTGTCCCAGATCCACGCTTCCAGGATATAGTCTTTGCCCTGGTATGTCAAAAAAGCAAAACTAAGAAGAAGCATGTGTATCAGTGGGCCTATCTCCAAATGCTGGGCTCCGTCTCCACTGTTTGTGTATCGTCTGATTTTTTTAGGCTATATTCTCTTACGTGTCACCCTGGTGAAGCGGAGATGCTGAGGTTTGCATCCCAGCTCTGCCACTGATTTACTGCCTGGTAAGCATCCTACTTAACTACTCTACGTTTTGGTTTAGGGGCCATTTAAGTTGAGGAAATGCCTCCTGCATAGCATTGCTGCGAAACTTCAAGGAGTTAGGGGATTAGAAGCGCCTAACATAGCGTGTAGCGTGCAGCACATGTTAGTTGCTTGGTACGTGCCAGGTATTGTGTTTACTCATCCTCTCATCAGTCTTGCGATTTTGACGCAGAGAGTAGGGTGACTGCTTTTCTCTAGACGGAAAAACCATGCCCCAAAGAGGTGGGGCGCATGGCACATTGTCATACTGCTCCTGTGATGAGAGCGGGGACTCTATAAAAAAGGTCTTCTGACACTCAGTCCAGGAGCTTTTCAACTCCCCACAAGCTCACAGTAACATACAGCTTTAGCGTCTCTAGAAATCCTTCCTGATTTCACTTGGAAGCAGTCGTGTAGGCATTTACTGGTGCTTGGCTTTATTCTAAATTTTGGTTCTAAAATTGGTTTTTAAGATAACATCAAGAACTATTTCTGGAAGCCAGGAAGAGAGGTCATTTTCCAGATAATCTCTCCAAGCAAACACCCCCGCGGCCCTTGCAGGAAATCAGCAGTGTGTGCGCAGCTAGCAGGGCCTGAGTGGTGTTAGCTTGTGCTACTGAAGAGCCGGGACCCCAAACCGAGGCACAGCCCAGGCCCCAGACCGCGTCTCACCACAGCCCATGGTGATGGGAAGGACAGAGGGGTGGCCAGGCAGGAAAGGCTTCTAATGTGAATGATGGGTGGCCTGCACCCTTATCTAGGAACAGGGGAGCCGGGTGCCTTCAGATGACGCAGTAATGGGCCATTAGGGGGAAGCTGCAGCCAGCTCAGCTATTGGAGAAAGGATGAGTATCAGGGATATTGAACCAAGCTCCTGTTCAGATAAACTGGGACTCTCTCATTGACAACTTAACCTGTTTTATGTACAATATACCTAATTATGTCTGCTTTGCCAACCACAGAAGGTCATTGTAGGAATGAACTGACAGGTCAAAGGTCTTCTGCAAACTGCAAATGTGATATAAAGCCCTGTAGAGTATGGAGGCAGGAGTAGGGTACAGATTGACCCGGAAAGAAAACCAAATTGAAGTATCAAGTAGCTGAACAAGGAAAAACATAAACCAGATCTTTGGGGCTTTAAAACATTAATTACTGATTCATTAATAAGTTGGACCAGGATTTATTTATAGCCTCCTCTTTGTATCACACAGTTTGCTGGGCACTGTAGATCCAGAGACGGAAGACATATGGCCATGTTCTCAAAGACACTGAGAAATTGGGCAGAGAAGCTTATAAAAAGATCTGTTTTTATGCAATAGGGCAAAAGCTGTTGAATTTGTTGTCTGATGCTGTGTGATAAGTGCCCCACAATGTAGAGGCTTGAAACACCAATGGACATTTCTAATCCCTCATGGTTTCTGTGGATCAAAACTGGGAGCTGCTCAGCTGGGTGGTTCTGGCTCAGGATCTCTCATGGGCTGCAGTCAAGATGTTGACCAGGAACGTGGTCACTCGAAGGCTTGACTGTGGCTGAAGGACCCCAGCAAGCTGATGGGTTGTTGGCAGGAGGCCTCAGTTCTTGTCCTCTTTGTGGTCTCCCCAGGCCGTCTGTAGCTCTGATGACCTGCTTGCTGGCTTCCCCAGAGTAAGCCATGGGTAGGTCAGGGGCAGTGGAAGTTGCAATGTCCTTTATAACCTAGTCCTGGAAGTCACATTGTCACAGCCACGTCCTAGTAGCTGGACAGGTCTAGACAAGAGTATACATTCTAGACCAACATGGTTGGGGTGGCCACCACTGCCAGTATGGAAGCATGAGCAATGTGTTTTGGAGGAACAGAGGGACAATCAACTTAGTATACTGAGGCTTTGGATGGAGCTTTGCATATACATAAGAGTTTGCTGGTTGATAAAGACAGGAGCAGCTCTTCAAGTTGCAGAAACACATACTCAGAGACGCAGCATTTTGAAATGGCTGTCATCTCTGGGGAACTGTGACATGTGTGTCTCATCAAGAACAGCTCATGGTGGCAGAAGGCAGCAAGAATAATACATGTTGGGACCAGCAAGAATAATACATGTTGGCACCAGGGGACAAAAGACTCCGAGTGTATCTGAAGCCAAATTGCATAGATTTTATCCTAGAGGCGCTGAGGAGCAGGACCCACGATGAAGAGGATTTCAAGGAAGCCAAGTGGCACCACCTGGCTCAGCTGGGGAGACCGGAGGCTCCTGGGAAGCAAAGGGAAGGTGGCCAGGGGTGTCTTTAGAAAGTGCAGGGAGGACAGAGGGAGAGGCCAGTCTAGGAGCCAGTCTGCTGTAGGACCTATAGGATTTGGGGGTTCTGAACATCGCTGAGCTTGATCTCCTTGTTTTACAGCTGGGAAAACACTGAGGCAGAGGGACATGGCTCTTTCAAGAACAACGTAACTTTTTTCATAAATTTCAGACTGGCAGTTGCAGACAGTAGGGACTTACAGACAGAAGTACACATGTCAAGAACTTGGAAAGAAAGAATGAGACATAGGAAGGTACTGAGTTCCCTTGAACTTGGAATGATCAATTATTAAAGGATTGTGGGAGGCCTCTGCTGATACCTTTGGCTGAGTTCGGGCCTCCTCTGGTAGCCCCTTCCTACTTCTGTCTGAAACTTGCCAGGTTGCATTATAGTTAGGCATCTCTGCTGCCCACATCAGATGTGAGCTGCTTCCAGCAGGGCCTGTTCATTCCTCTGTCATTCCTGCCTCCCTGGCACCTAGCCCGGGGGCTGGCACACGGGAGAAGCTCAGAGATGCTGGATGGGTGACACTCAAGGCCCAGATCCAGGGTAGGGTGAGATGATCTCTAGGGCTCATCCCGTAGCGCGGATGATTCTGGACTGCCCTGAGGGAGACAGCTTGGCTAAGACAGAGCGAGTAGTGGACAATGAGCTCAGGAAGAAACACTGGCAGTGGTAAGGGAAGGGACAACCTGAATAGGACCTCAGAGTCTATTCTTAGAACTTTTAATTGTATTCCTACCCTGACTTCCCATTAAGGAGAAATTATCGTTCTAGAATATATCAACCAATATTACGGTGCCAGAAGGAAGAAAGGGCAGCATGTGGGGATGAGGCAGAGCACAGGGAGACTGCTCCGAGGGGACTGCTGGCCAAGCGTGGGGTCCCCGTGCGCGTGGGGGCAGGGTGGCAGGCACAAGTCAGCCCTCGGCTGCAGTGACCAGCACCACCCTGGTGGCATGAGACTGAGCTGCCCCCTGGCCCTGGGACTCAGGCTGAGGCCGGAAGAGCTGGTGACAACTATGGGATCAGGCAAGAGGCAGCTAATATGTATGTTAAACACATGGAAATAAGAGCAAACAGCGAGCCAGGAAACAAATATTGAATAGGGTCTGGCCTGAGACTAAACCAACATGGGGATAGGAGAGGCTGCGGAAAGCAAATGAGCTGCCCAGGGGAAGGGGGGAAGGGCGGAGGGGAGGAGAGGCAGGACCTCTGGGAGAACCGCACGGACACCTTGCATGCCAAGGCATGGCCAGGCTGGCTGCGAGTGGCTGAGTCTGTCGCCTCTGCTGGAGTTTCCCTTTCTGTGTATGTTTCATCCTTCCTTGGCACCTCGTCCCCAGTTTCAGGCAACTGTCTATGTCCCCCACCCCTGGACCTGTCTCAGACAGGACATCTCCACCCTGCCTATTTTCCTGGGTCAGAGCCCTGGAGGTTGCCATTTGGTCACAGTGGCTGGAGGGCCAGCTCCAGAAGGTCCCGATAGCAGAGGTTTGGGGACAGCAGTCAGCATGGAAGGATGAGGGGGTGGCTAGGGGACTTGTCTGTCTTGAGGCCCAGTTTGCACAGCAGACACATTCTTCATACTTAGCGGATGACGTTCGGGCTGTCACTGTCTGAGGACAGGTGGGTGGGAGTCACTGCCAGCTTTCTTCTCTTCTAGAAAAGCCGTTAGAGAGATGGTGGTGGAAACGGCAGTCCTACCCCATCTGTGGAAGGGCCAGTGCACCAGTCAGGGGAGGGGGAGTCAGCCACAGGCCGAGTGCCAGACTCTGCCCCAGCTGCTTGCAGGGACACTGGGGACAGAGACGTCTGTGTCACAGTCAGGACGGCAAAGCCCTGACCTGGACATGTGGGGAGGTGCTGCTGTCCAAATGGAGGGCTGGTTCCTCGTGTTCTTCCAGTGTGGCAGTCACTGTGACCCCTCGAGGGGAGCTTGGGGGTGAGGGGAGTTCGCAGGAGGGAGCCAAGTTCCCTCCGAGGCTTTTCTTGCACACCCTCTGAGCAGGAATGTGATATGGAGAGCGTAGATGCCACCTGACTGGTGGCCACTTCCAGTTCTGTATAAACTAAAGCTCTTGGGAGATGCAACTCAGGACAGATCAGTTTTCAGCAGGTTGTGGGATCAGAGCAGACAGTGAGTGCCAGAGGAATCCCTGGGGGAGGGGCCCTGGGGACAGGTACATGGTCTTAGAAAGGAGGGTGGCCTCTCCTGAGGATACACCCACTTCACAGCTGACCAGAGCCAGCCTGAGAAAGAGCATCTTTGGTTCTTACCCCTCTAGCAGAGGCAGGACCTGTACAGGCTTGCAGACCTCACTGAGGATGCCAAAGCCACCCAGGCCCTGCCCTTCCCATCCTCAGCCTTACAAAGTGCCCCCCTCTGCCAGCTCCGAGGCTCTACGACAAGTCAGGAGACATCTCAACTCAACTGACTGCACGACATCCTCTCACAGGCTCTGTTCTTAGGGGAGGGGGCAAGATAAGAGGATAAATAAACAAGACACTGCATCTTCCAGCCATGGGAGGAGGGTGGAGTGAGTGCAGGAGGCAGATTCATCCACAAATGGCTGAGAGAAGACCCACATGGGTAAGGACTGAAACACAAGGCCAAAGTGGCCCAAGAGAGCAGGAAAGGAAGGGGTTAATTGGGTTCTGGCCAGGGACGGTCCCACAGCTGGTTGGTGGAGAGTAGCACTTGAACCCAAGTCTGATTCTGCCCCGCCATGCCTGTTGTCAGAGCAGCTCAGCTGCCAGGTGAGGACAAGGGCTCTTGGATCTTGGCCAAGGGACACTGGAAGGGCTGGGGTGCCAGAGCTGGGGGAGGGGGGAGGAGGTGCTCATCCACTCCTGACTCAGCCCTGCAATCTGAACCTAATAGTCTTCGTAAGCCCCTTCACTGGGGCTTACTGGGCTTCCCCCGGGATTGGGAACCTCCGTAAGAGGACAGCAGAATCATGCCTGTGACACCCCACCCCTGCTACGCCTCTCTGTCCCTCTGCACAGGCACCTCCTGGGCCAGCCTGGCCTGGCCCTGCCCAGCATCAGAAGGGACCAGACGAGAATCCCGTTCTTACCTCCAGGATCACTCCCCAGGGCTTTGAAGCTCCTCCCTCTGGGGAGAGAAAGCTTGTGCCTTCTGGTGACACTTCACATGGCAGGACACTGTGGGGCACCTTTGCCAAGCTTTCCGAGCAGTCCAGCTTCGGCCATGGGGAAAGTCAGGACCACCCACAAAAGGACTACACTGGATTCTACCTCCATGCGTAGCAATCAGCAATTGGTTATTTTGTTTTCTTTTCCTTTTTTCCTGAGCCAATGCTCTTGCCTACTTACCTCCTGTCCTTGCATCTGGGGCCACGGGACCACCCCCAGGAACCATCTGGTCCCTGCCTGTAGTTTAACATCCAACCTACATTCAGGACAATCCTGCCCTTAGAGTCAGCTACGGGAAGCAGCATCAAGGTAGTCTCACGGCAAGTGTTGCTCTGACCTTCCGCCTTGGTTCAGGACTGGTTTTATTCGATTTCTAAGGCCAAGCTTCCACTGGATACTGAAGCTCTAGTACTTGTGCTGGATGCTTTGCCCAGATCACTTGTGCAGTCAGTACTCCAGCACCTCCAAGGTGGGCTGGGTCATCACCTTGCTTCCTTTACCAATCTTTGGGGTTGATGGTGATCACCTATGTGCATCCTCCCCTTTCCATATCCCAGCCTCTGAGTCCCACTGCAGGCCTTCCACCTTCTTTGCAGGTCCCTGCCCTTTGACCCTGGCAGTGCCCACCCTGTCTATCTCCTCCAGCCATACCCTCAGGACCAAACCCTCTCTCCTTGCCTGCTGCACCTGGGTATACCTTGGAGCCTCACAGCATGTCTACAGCTCTCTGATCCTCCTGTTCTCAACCCGAGCTGACAGCAGGAGCTTTTATACCACAGCCAGATGGGACTCCCTGGACTGGTGGGCATGGACTGATTTGAAACCTTATTAAGAATTTAAATTTCAAATCCCGGGTGATCCGAACACACATTTTAGGGAAACTTGAGCAAACTTCATATTCCACCAATATTTGCAAAGTAAGAAAGTCAAGTCATTATGAAATGATATCTTATTAGCTTATATTAATGAAAGTGGCATGAAACCATTCTTCTTGGTCCAGACATTGCTCCAGCCTGCCTGGCAGAGCTGCCTGGTACCCGAGTCCATCTCTAGCTCCTGCTTGGTGCTGGGAGGGGTGCAGAGGAGACATGGCACGGGTTCCAGGTGGCATCAGCTGAAGAGTCCAACCAGGCTGGAGGCAGGAGGAGGTGGGATGGTGGAAGGTGGGCTGTCTTCCTGTGACTTTCAAATCACTGGGCTTCTGCCAGTGCCTAGGGAGGCAGTGACAATGCAGGTGAGGGACATAATTTTGCCAGCCAGTGCCAAATATATCTGAGACTCTTAGACTTGCTACCAACCCCTAACATCCTGGTTGCTACAATGCAAAGCAGATGGAAGCATCCTTTCCTTCCACGCCCACTTCTTACACCCTTAAACTGCCTTTGGTGTTAATTTATGACAGCACCCTCTTTTCTTCCTTGCCGGGGATAAAGATGATGGCTATTTCAACCTGATCTGATCTCGGAACAGACACATGGGCAACAAGAGCCAACTGGGATAAAGGAGTGAGATTCCCCTCCCTCTCACCCGGCATAGTACTGCATTTGTATTCCCCAAGAAGGCCTGGCCCAATTTTGCGGCACTTTCTGGAACTTCTAAAGAGCACCCTGCAACTATCTTTAGCAATCTAGCTTGAGCAAGCCCTGGCTTGGGTCAAGTGAGACTGACATGCTGTTGAAATGACATTTCTGCTGACGTGACCCGTGGGTTACTGAGTCTGGGGGGCCTCTTGTGCCTGCATTCCCCAGCGTCCCCTGTGGCCAGTCCTTTTCCCTGGTATTTTAACCACACAAACCTGCATAAAAATACCTGTTATCAGATGAGAGGTGAGGACGCTCAGGAATGCTAGTGCTTACCTGAGACCGTGACTCTGTCCACAGCTGGACCTAAAGCATCACCCACCTAAACGTTATGAGTCGGTTGGCCATGACCCAGAAATTCCTTCGTTAGAGAGTTACTCATCTGTCTCAGAACATCGGAACTGGAAGCCACTTGGAAGTCCTTGGGTACTGTCGTTACCAGACTTTCTCTGTTCACAGATTCCTTTGAGAGTCCATTGGAAATCACCGAGTATTTCCCCAGGCAACTCACATGTATGTAGCGTTCACACAAATGAACCTCACATGCAATTTGCAAGGAACTTGTGAGTCCCCCAAGCTGGTTCCTAGGCCCCAGGTGAGACTCCTTGATCCATCCGCTCTCTCTACATTTCCTGGACAATACAGGCCCAGAGATGACAAGTGACTTTCCCGGGGTCACACAGTTCAGTAATGGTCAAGCCAGGGCCAGGACAAGTGTTTCCTTCCAGCTACCCAGTGTTTCTCCATTGCTTACCGGTCTTGAACCTTTTACAGGGAGGAGAACGCCCTGGAGGGGTAACACCTTTGCTCTGTGCTCGCCACTAGCAGGGGTGCTGGGGGGCTGGCTGAGGGTGCCTGGGGACATCACCCACAAGGCAGCACGGTGTGTGGCTGAGCTGGGAGTGTGCGGCCAGCCAGCTCTAAATCAAGTCCTTTCTCTGCCATGTGACTTTGGGCAGATTAATTGACCTAGGACTCAGTTTTCTCATCTTCAAAATGGAGCTGACGGCAGTGCCTGGGACAGCCGTGGTGGGAGAAGAGGCAGAGCACACAGGAAGTGGGGAATGGTGACAGCATCTTTTCCACTGCACCCTTGTTCTGGGCGGTCCCAGCAGGCCGGCCGCACCTGCCACCTGCCACTGCAGCCAGAGCCAGGCTGTGCTAATTCCGTGCGTCCCCTTTAATGGCTCTCCACAGCTCAGCCTCCTTCCTGGCTGGCCCTGAGTCCTAGGGCTCCTGCTCAGGAAATACGATGCAGCAGCACAGAAGTTTGGGCCTTAAATAACTGCCTCCCCCTGCAAGGTTAGCCGCGCCCTCCCCGCCCCTCCGCTGCTGGTGCGGCTCGGCTGCCAGCTGCGAGCCCAGCCTGCCCCCTGCCGGCCGCCCGGACCTGCGGCGGGAGACGGGAGAGTCGGAAGTTGCCTCTGGCCAGGCTGCAGTGGGGGCAGGTCTGGGGCAGCGGGGACAGAGCTGCGCCACTCTCCCAGGCAGTGCTTGAGGGCTGAGCCTGAGTCGCGCGGTCAGCCTGCAGATCCCCGCGCACGCAGTGTCTGGCTGGAAAGGAACGCGAGGAAGCCGTGCTCCGGGGACAGAGAAGGCCCGGAGGTGGAGGCCAGGGCGGGGACAAAGGTTACATACAGCAGGGACTCAGACTCACAGGTTCGGGCTCCAGTGCTTGTGTGTGTGAGAAAGAGAAAGAGAGAGAGACAGAGACACAGAGAGAGACACAGGCACAGAGAGAGACAGAGACACAGAGAGAGACACAGGCACAGAGAGAGACAGAGAAACAGAGACAGAGAGATATGGAGACAGAGACACACAGAGAGACAGAGAGAGCGAGAGAGACCAAGGGAGAGACAGAGGGAGAGAGATAGTGAGAGACACAGAGAAGCTGAGAGACAGAGAAAGGCAGAGACACAGAGCTAGACATAGAGACAGAGACAGAAAGAAACAGAGAGGCAGAGAGAGACAGACAAAGAGATCAAGACAGAGAGAGACAGGGTTTGGGGGACAAATATCTGTACTTGTTCAGCACAAGCCAGCCTCTCACCGCTGGGCACAGAGACCACATCTGGGATTCGGCCTCAGGCTGTGGCAGTCGCTCCCCGGTGGCCACCGCAGGACACCAGGCGGCCCAGCTGAGGCAGGAAGCTACGGAGACCTGAGACGCCAGGACAGCGGCCCCTCCAAGTCAGAGCTCTGCGTGGAAGGGACTGAAGCCGGTGCATCTCTTATCTTTCCCAAACAGTTAAATTCCCCCACATCAGGCAGATAGACTCCGTCCCTACAGGGCTGGGCTGGCCATTCCCTTTCAGAGCTGCTGCTCCCCTTTCGATGTGGTCTTAAGATGCGATGGGTACAATTTGCAAAGGTTTGGTCAGCTTTTGAGCAAAAAAGCAAATTTTACAGCAGGCAAGGGGGAGGTAGGAGGTGAAAATAGAGCTGAAATAGAAAAATTGCTGAAAAGCTCCCGCAGCCTGTCAGGAGTATTAACTTAGGATGATGTAGGAGAAACGACTAAGTGGTTTTTGTGTCAGCTACACTGAATCAAACTTGTTCAAATATATGCGTGTGAGTGTGTGCATGGTGGCGAGCAGAGCCCACCTCAGAAATGGAAAACAGCTTCTTAGTTTGAAGGGTTTCTTATGTTTTGCAAATATGAGGAAAGCTATGCATAAATTAGGTTAGAAAGAGGAAGAGGTCGGGGGAGGTGGCTTTCTCAGGTTTCTGCTGCAGGGATGGCAAGGGCTGGGAGGCCAGGGACACCCCGTTTTCCTCAGAAAGGAAAGGGGAGCAGGGGTGCAGGTGGAGGCTGCTGCAGAGTCCAGAGGTGCAGGGGGAGGTGAGACCTTGAGTGAGAGGGAGAGTTCAGGCTGGAAAGAAATGGGAACGTGGTGAGACCTGCATAGAGGAAAAAGACCATGCGCCTCTCTCACCCCGGAATTCCAGATGTCCCCATCTGGAGCATAAGCCGCTGTTTCTCTGCCCCGTCCAAGGGAGGCAGCAGCACAGAGGGAAGGAGCACGGCCAGGTGCAAGGGAGCGCGTGCCTGGCCTGCCTTTGGCACTGACCAGCTGACCTCAGACAGTCACTCCTTTCTTCAGTGCTTGCTGCATAACCGGTATTTTAAAAATTCATTAATTTATTTGAGAACATTTAATGAACCCATATAATACATACTAGGGACCAGGCACTATTCTAAGTGCATTATGGTTATTCATTCATTTAACCCGTGTAACTGCCAGCATGGTTAGGTGCTGTTGTAAATCGTCCTTTTGCAGAGAAGGAAAATGAGGACCAGGGAGACTAACCTTCTTACGGACACACCCCAAGGAGTCAAGCCCTTGTGTAATCCTCTCTTCTGGTGCCGGCTGGAACCTGCAACTTGCTTCTAAGCAATGAAATACAGCACAAATGAGGGGCTGTCCCTCCAGCATGGTGTCACGTTATGTGAGGCAGTGTCTGAGCCAGCTGGAGAGAGAGATGCTGTCCTGCAAAGGAGTACACCATGTGGCAGGGGACTGTGCCTAGCCTCTAGGAGCTGAGGGCCTTGGTCCTGCAAACACCAGGAGCTAAATTGGACCTTGGAAGAGGACCCCAGGCCTCAGATGAGATCGTGGCCCCAGCTGTCACCTTGGTTGTTGTAATCTGGTGAGGCCCAGATCAGGGAACCAGCTAGCAGTGCCTGGACTTCTGACCCACAGGAACCATGCGGTAATAGATGAGGGTTGCTTTCATCCACCAAGTGTGTAGTTGTGTGTTATGTGGCCCCAGAAATCTAATGCAATGGCCAAATTGAGTTTTGCCCTGCACAGCCACTTGTGTGGCCATTATTTCTCTCACTCCTCGCAGCAGCTCTAAAAGACTGGGTCCTTGGAGTTCCACCTTATGGCTGAGGAAGCTGAAGCTCAGGGGGTTTAGGGGATTGGGGTCCCCAGCTGTGAAGGTCTCCCAGTGGCAATTCTAATGCCCACAGTTTATCCATCCATGGCTTGAGCCACTCTCTCCTGGAAGACTGAAGGCTGGATCCACTCGTCCCTGAAGTCTGCCCACAACCCTTTCTTCCATCCCTTCCTCGCTTTTCCTTCAACATTTTCAACCTTTCCCTTCCTTTCTCTTTTCTTTTCTTTTCTTTTTTTTTTCTTTTTTCTTTTTTTAAGACAGAGTCTCACTCTGTTGCCCAGGCTAGAGTGCTGTGGCATCAGCCTAGCTCACAGCAACCTCAAACTCCTGGGCTGAAAGGATCCTTCTGCCTCAGCCTCCCGAGTAGCTGTGACTACAGGCATGCGCCACCATGCCCGGCTAAGTTTTTCTATATATATGTTTAGTTGGCCAATTAATTTCTTTCTATTATCAGTAGAGACGGGGTCTCACTCTTGCTCAGGCTGGTTTTGAACTCCTGACCTTGAGCAATCCGCCCGCCTTGGCCTCCCAGAGTGCTAGGATTACAGGTGTGAGCCACTGCACCCCGCCCCTTTCTCTTTTCTTTGTCTCCCTCCCTTTGGGTCCCGCATCCTCCCTCCTGCGGTTTTTGCTGAGTACAAATCATGGCCTCCTCTTCCGACATTAAGTGCTTAATAAAGGCCAGACGATGAGACAGGGCTGGAAGGTCCAAACGGTCCTTCAACCCCATGTGTCTCTTTATTTCTCTGCTTCCTTCCTTTTCCTGTGGCTAAGGCCACGTCTTGCTGATCGCATCCTCACTGCTGGACCCGAGGTTGAGCAGTCTGGCATCAGGAGGTTCCAGTCCACACTGGGACTGCTCTGGGTGTCACCCTCTCTGCTGGCTTCTCTCCTTGGGAAACACCCACCCTTCCCTCCTCCCCACCTTCAGTGACAGCTAGCACCCCCCAAAGGAGGGGCCACCACCACCACTCCCCCAGCCCTGGACAGCTCCTCTCCATTCTAGCACATGACATCACCTGGGCTAGGCTGCTCTGCACGTGCTGATCACCGGGGCTGACAGCCTGGAGGAGAGCCCGGGGAATGCGTGCCCCTCCACTGACCTCCTCCATCTGGCCTCGTGCTCGGACAGAAACTGGGAAGATGGTCAGTGAAGAAACGGTTCCTGGCACCTTCACCAGAAGGTGAGTAAGCTGTGCCAAGATTGCTTGTCCCCGGGCCAGAGGATGGGTGGCACAGTGCCCAGGAGTTTTCGAGGGCCCTTGTTATGATACGAGACAATGAAACCACTCTCAGCCCTGGATTCTTTGCAATTTACCTTCTCCCTTCCCAGCCTGGACTTTCGAGAGGGCATTTTAGCTAGTCCTCAGTGCCTATGCTTGTACACACATACTCACACACCAACACACATGCATGTGTGCCACACACACAAATACATATGCACACATGTGTGCAAGCATGCATACACACAAACGCATGAACACAGACATGCGTACACACAGGCATACACAAGCACATGCAGAAGCATGCAAACACACAGACACACGTGTGCACGTACACACTCACATGCACATATGGGCACCTGTGTGTCAAGCCCAGGATCCAAACACTTTGTTTCCTTGCTAATATTTCTGCAAAAGCTCTAGACGCTGCCGGCTCCCATCTGAGAACTTTCCTCTGTACCTGAAGCTGAAGCCGCCTTAATTTGATACTCTCCTCTGTGCTCTGAGCAACGCACACAGGATAAAAACTCTGACCTCAACGCAAAGTTCTTACAGGAATCAATTGAGATAATACATAAGAGTGTGTTTTCTGGCGTGTAAAGGGCCAAGCAAATTAAATGCAGCCAGGTGTCCTGGTCCAGCCCTGGTTCATTTGCTCTTCGTGCGAGTTGCAAGACGAGGATCCAGGGAGCTGCCATTTGCGTTCTTGTTCCGTTTTAGAGATTTTTATAAAATATTGACATTTTTCCCCTCTTTTAGATGCCAGGAGTTGGTTTGTTTGCATCTCGGGTTGCTATTGTGGCTGGGCTGTGAGCTGGAAGAGACAGGCAGCCATGGTGAGCCGAGCGGCGGGGACAGGTGGCGTTTCCCTCCCGGCCACGCCGAGTGGCTGATTTCCAGCGAGAGGGGAAGAAACAGTCAGATTCAGACGCTGAAGAGCTGGGCTTTGGCTATCTGGGTCCAAGGTTTCTGCTTAGGGGCTGGGGTTGGTGGGAGGCATCCCCGCGCCCCACCTCCTGCCACGTGCCAGGTCCCCTCGGACCAAGAGCTGCTTTGGCAGCCGAGGGCTCAGTGTGGATGCTGTGGGCAGAGAGACAGGCTGGGCACCAGGCAGAGCCGGCCCCCCACCGCCCAGCTTCATGGGGACTCTGGGGCAGCTCTGTCCTGGTGGAGTCTCTGGGGCAGTGGCTCCTTCAGGAGGCCTAGACTGTGCTCCTGTGCACATGGGTGGTGGCCCTACAGATTCTCCAATGTAAAAGGAAAGATTTTCAGGGGGCTCTAAGATGGGGTGGTGGTGGTCTCACACAAGGTCCGATCTCCATGGCCATTTGGGCATTGCGGCTAACAGGACCCAGTTGCTTATACCCATAGGTGATAACACTGCAGATGTTCCGTTGCAGATTATTGTCATTCACAGTGGTCATCCGCAAAGGGGGACATGCTGAAGATGTGGGCTCTGCTCTGTCCCCGTCAGCTCATAAGGCTCTGGCTCATTACACCTTTGGTTTCTCCTGATACTAAGGGAACCCAAACCTCAGATTCAGAACTAATGGAACGCATCTTCAAACATTTATTAAGTACCACTGGTGTTCCCAGCACTATCCATACTGAGAGGAAGCACAGGAGCTTGTCCCTTCTCTGGGTGCCGCTGATAAGTAGGGTGTTTGAGGCAAATTAGAATAAGGTGTGCCCCTGGGCCAGAAAAATGGCAAAATGGTGCCCTCCATTGCAAAAAGACTCATTATTTGGAGTGATTCATTAGAAAAAGAGCTCATGGTTTAGAATTTCAGTTCCTATGCTGCATTTTGTTAGGCTCAAATTGTACAACATAGGTGGGAATCCTATTCCTTGCATAGGGAGCTCACAATCTAATTGGAGAAGCAAGGCAGGTACAAGGTAAGTGCACTGGCTACACACTGCTTACGGAGGTTTTGTATGTGATGGGGAATGGGGTAACACTGTCAGCCTTCCTAAGGGAGGATGGACACCTTGAAGATGGGGACAGATAAGGACTAAGGATACGTCTTTGCATCACAGTGAAAACAGCAATCCTCGTAACAATTTCAGTAATTCCAAATTGGTTCAAATCTATTGCTCAAAGAGCCCAGGATTCTGTCTTCTGTAGATACCTGTTTAGAAAAAGGGCGAAATACCAAGGAAGTTGAAATCTATGAAACTGACATCAGTAGATTAAGGTTGCAAGTTGAACTTCTCCTAGGAATGGGGTTATGATGCTACAGCAACTAACATTATGTCTGGTATGTGTGGAGGACTCACTGCCTTCTAGGCACGGTGCTATGTGCTTTGTATATAATATCTCATTTAATGTTCATGATGTTCTTATAAGGTATATATGAGTTTTTAAATTTTATAAATAAGCAAACAGGTTCAGAGTAAATAATGATAAAAGAACAACCATTATATATTAATAGTTCTTCCTGTGTGCCAGGCACCATCACAAACACTTAATGTATATTACTTACTTAATCCTCACAGTAACTGTATAAAGTTAAGTGTGCTATTTTTTCCCCTATTTTATAGATTAGGAAAATGATGCTCAGAGATGTTAAATCACTTGCTTAAGGAAAACAAACAAACAAGAAACTCAAAGTCTCATGGCTGTCAAGTGAGAACCAGAATTGCGACCTAGGCTGGTGGGTCTCCAAAGCCCAAGATTCATGCCCTAATATAGGACAGCCTAGCGCAGAATTTTCCATGGAAGGAACCACAGAAGCATGAACACATACCCCCAGGGGTCTGGGAGTGTTGCCTAAGGCATCTATCTGTCAGTGTGAGATTTTTTTGAAGCTGTGTGTTTTATCTTAGAATTTTTTTGTGAATTTTGCATTCTACTCCATAATATATTTTTAACATAAAACATAATGTTTTGATTTTGGCTGTTGTTCTCAACACTTTGAGGAAAAAAGATACCCCCAGAAGTCATAGTATGCTTGCCCTGTGGCTTTGCCTACCCCCCAGCCCATGGCTGGGTGCTCCTGGGTTTATAGGCACCCCACGGGGAGAATGATTGAAGTTAAAAGAACATACATTTCGGAACTAGCCAGATTTTCGGAACTCAGATCCTGACTCCATTTGCTACCAAGTGCTGTGACCTCATCTCTGAGCTGCAGGTTCTCCGCATTTTTCATCAGAGAGGATAATACAAGCCTGGAAGAATGGGGTGAGGCACTGGACGCTTAGTGGGACTTGGGTAAGTGATGCCATTCCAATTGGTTCCCTGCGACTTGCCATGACTTTATCATCCAGCAACCGCTGTGGGTCCACTACTGTGCTGAACTGATTGTCTATACGATCCTCCACACTGTTTTAGGTTTTAGGTGGAGGTAGAGCAGCTGCTCATTTCCTGGGGGAGGAGCTCTGCATGTATTTGATGTTCTGGGTAAGCCTAGAGCATCCGTGGGGCTTAGGTGGGAGTTGGGGGTTTTCTCTCTCTGTTTCCCACTTTAGATCATCCCTTGACTGAGAAAAGAGCTTATTCTCTGTTGACTGGCAGCTTTGCCCAGAAGAAAGACCAGGTTGAAATGTATGAGTAATATATATATTACATTCATACTATATTTCCATGTATTCATATCACATACATATTATATTCAAATTTCTGCTTTAAACATTGTCCAAGACCCCCTAAATCTCAGCCTAAACAGAGAGGATAATCAACTAATCCAGTAGGGTCTGATACGGGTCAAAAAGAACTCCTGCTGTCCTTTTCACAATTTTATATTTGCAGGAAAGTCATTTAACCTTGCTGAGCCTTTATTTTGTAAAATAAATCTCACATGGCCAAATATGATCATCGGAGACACTTTATCACACCCATCACAATGGCTGTCATTAAAAAAATAAAAACAGGAAATAACAAGTGTTGGTGAGGACGTGGAGAAATCAGAACCCTTGTGCATTGCTGGAGAGACTGTATTAATAAAAGGGTGCAGCCCTCGAAACCTGGGAAGGGTAAGGACTTAGGGCACGTCTTGCCGGATGTTCCTCCTTTGCATCAGAGTGGAAACGACACTTGTAGCAATTTCAGAAATACCCAGTTGATTCTGTCTTCTGTAGATACCTATTTAGAAAATGGATGAAATACCAGGGATGTGTTAATCCATGAAACTGGCATCAGGAGATTAAGGCTGTAAGTTGAACTTGCCCCGGGAATGGTGTCATGGTGCGATAGCAACCGTGCTGTTGTAATAACTGGAATAGCTGCCATTATTTGTGGTATTTGTGGAGGACTTGGTGGAAGACAGTATGGTGATTCCTCAAAAAGCTACACATAGAATTACTGTGCGGTCCAGCAAATCTAAGCATATAGCAAAATTAATTGAAAACAGAGACTCAAACAGATACTGGGACACCAGGGTTTACAGCAGTGTCATTCACAATAGCCAAAGTGGAAACAACCCAAATCTCCATTAACAGACGAATGGATAAGCAAAATGTGATCTAAACATACAATGGAATAGTATGCAGCCTTAAAAAGAAATGAAATTCTGATATATGCTACAACATGGATGAACCCTGAAAAATTACGCTAAGTGAAATAAATAGGCCAGGCATAAAAAGAAAAATATATGATTTTGCTTATATAAAGTACCTAGAATAGTCAAATTCATTGATACAGAAAGAGAAGAGCAGTGCCCAGGACCTGGGAAAAGGGAGGAACAGGGAGTTACAGTTTAGTGGGGACAGAGTTTCAGTTTGGGATGATGAAAAAGTTCTGATGGATGGAGGAGATGGTTAGAGCAATGTGAATGTGTTACACTTAAGGCCACTGAATTGCATACACTTAAAGTTAAAGTGGTAAATTGTATGTTATGTATACTTTACTAGAATAAAAGAAATTTTTTAAATGCTTTAACAATAAAACATTATTTCACTTTTGTCTCCTTTCTGTTCTTCACTAGGAGACTTGAAAGTTAAATCACCCCTTGCCTTTGTAGAAAATGGAAGAGTAACTTTAGGCTTCTTAGGGCCCTGGGCTTCCCAGGCCATCGGGGTGCGGGAAAGCACAAGCCGGGGTCTCCTGGGGAGTGACAGCAGCCTGGAAAGTAACCCTGGACAAGTGGCCTTTTCCTGCCCAGTCTCTCCGCTGGTGCTCAGGAATGTGGGAGTTGTTTCTAGCTGCTCATCCCTGGTGAGCGGTCAGGTGGGTCGGCTGAGTCTGCAGGAGCGTGGCCAAGGCCAGCAGGGGACAAACAGCTCTGATGAAAGAAGAAGCTTCTTTCTGGCACTGCTGGGCTCTTCATGTGATGTCCACGGTATTGACAGTGGCAGTGAGACTTTGTGGAAACCTGAAGGCTGGGGGGCGTGTAACCCTCCGCCAGCAGGCGTCATGACTGAGAATCATCCCGGAGAAACCTGCTCTGATGTATAAATAGGTAGACTTTGGGACATTCTTTCCTCCATCTTTCAATGTCTTTGCTCAGTCGCCATCGCTGTTGAGATGACCCAGCAAAGGTCTACAGATCACGGACAAGAAGGGGAAGGGAGGGTTTTGTGATGATGGAGGTGGGATTGGTGGGTCCAAACTGATGTCCTGCTGGGGAGACTAGGCCTGGCCCTCCTTCTCCCCTTTCCCAGGTGCAGGGAGGAAGGATGGACAGAGGAATGTGGCAAGATCCTTAATCCAAGGGCTGCATGGCCATTCCCAGGCAGCCTCGTGGACAGACCTACCCCAAGTCCCCAGCAGGACCCGGAGGCAGCAGGGACTACCATGATGGTCCCATAAGCCACCCAGGCACCTGCTATGTACCCACAGAAACCGTCTGTCCTTCCCCTTGTGGTCTGGTGTGGATGATCCTTCTGTGACAGCCAGAGCCTTTTTTTCTGGCTTCTCAGGGGAGTGACGCTCATCTGAGCTTAGCCCAAGATTCTGCTCAGTCCCTGCATGAGTGACCCATTTGGACATCTCCCCCCACCTCACAACGCTGCAGGACGCACTCACAGCCCACGTTAAAGGTCAGTGGGACTAAGGACTTCAAGGCAGGTGAGGCAGCACCTGGATTAAACCTGCTGGAGACCCTCTTAGGGATAACGTGGCTAAAAATGTCCTTAGGATGATAATAACACTAACAAAAATGACCTCACCGTTGTTGAGAGAATGAAATGAAAGAGAAAAGAAATCTTGGCACATAACAGTCATTCCATAGATGTCAATTCACTGTTCCTCCTCTGCCTCTGGAAAGGCACAGCTACAGCAAAACACTCTCCCCTGCATCCCTCCTCTTTCCCTTGACGCTTTCCTTGTCACCTCCTGCTCCTTACTCTGTCTTTCCTCTTGCCTGGTCCCCTCAAGGTCACAGGGATACTTTGTTCCCCCAGCAATTCCCACTCGCTGTGGGCCCAGCCGCCCACTCCTGCCCAGACACTCATATTCGAGCAGCTCCTCTCCCGTGTGTAGAGGAGGGAGAGTGGAGTTCATTATCCCCATTCATCTTCTCGAGCTTTCTCTGTTATTGGAAAGATTTTTCTGGGTGGCACAAGGAAATTCATGAGAAGAAAACACCCCTGCCCTTAGAAACACATCCTCCCTGCTCCATTGGCCTCTCGCATCTCCAGCTGGATGGATTGCCTGCTGCAGCCTGTGAGCTTCTGAACGTCACGTTTCAAAACAGAAACATACAAGAGTGAACGTGAAATGGGCAGCCCCATCCTGCCCTCCATGAGGGGGGACGTGAGCTTTGGAAGTGCAGGAGGAAGGGGCGGGACGTCTCGTTTCTCCCACCTACATCATTTCCTGAGCTCCCGACACCAGCTTCTCCTGCCACCCCGACGACAGGTGGGGATGTAGCATTTTCTGTGACCTGAGAGCCTTGCACCGAGCACCAGAAGTTATGGGCAAGTAGAGGATTTGGGGCTTAATCAGATGGCGATCTCTCTGATGAGATTCAAGAGGCACATACATACTGGATCAAAACGGAAGGGAAATGTTGAAAAAAATAATGCATTGTATCTAAATACTAACAGAATAGAGATAATGACAGTCACCAGAGTGTGGCCTTAAAGTGACAGGCAGAGACTCTGGAATAAGTGGTAGGACAGCTCACAGGCAGGGAAATGCACCTGCAATGCAAGATAGCCAAGGCTGACCTCAACTCTTTCTCACTCACACTTTCTCACTATTCTGTGACACCCCCTTTAACAACCAGTTAAAGGTAGTGACCATTTATTTAGTCACTCCAGCCAGAAACCTCATTTCTCCTTCTACTTCATCCCAAGCCTAGTGGTCACCATGCCCTGTTGATTCTGTCTCTTAAATATCTCTAGAAGTCGGTCCTTCTGTCTGATCACCCGGCCCCTGTCTTGGTCCTGGCTTTGATCACTGTCCCTTGGATAACTGAGAAAATCTCCTAGCTGTTTTCTGCCTCTCGTTTCACAGCACTTGGATTCCTTCTTCTTACTCCTTCTTCTTACTTCTTCCAGAAAGTAGTCTTTGTGGAAAGCAAATGTGTCTGTGTCACTTTCTTATTTTAAATCTCTTAATGATCCCCATTCTCTTGAAGTTAACAAGCAAAGTCTTCAAAATGACACTGAAGGGCCTTCCTGAGCTGGCCCTGCCTACGCCTGGAATGTCACCTCTTGCTGTGTGTCTTGTCTACATCCACCGTATGCCCCAACCTTTCTCTTCTACTGGAGGCTTTTTAAATAGTCGTATTCTCATGTAGCTGTCTGCACAACTGTCTCCACTGCTTGGAACTGTATCTCTCTACACTCTCACTTCGTTATCTCCTACGTAGTCTTTGAGGTGTAGCTCACACCTGGCTGGAGAAGGCTGCCCAGGTGCCTTCTGCTCTGTCCTTTCCCCAACAGGTGTTCCCACTCTTGTCATTGCGCTGCGTGATGTTGGTGTCCAGTTGGATTGTTGAGCGCTCTCAGAGCAAGGACTGTGTCCTCTGCATCCTTCTTTCTCCAGGACCTGACACCGCACTTACTGCAGGGCAGGGACTTCGTAAAGATTGAAGATGGAAACTGGACACGAAATCTCCTGCGGGGACCAGAGGAGACCTTGCACGTCTTCAAGTCCAACACTCTCATTCTGACTCATGAAGAAGGTCAGGTACAGAGAGAGGAAGTGGCTTCCCTAGTTTACAGAGATAGAACTAATGTTAACAGGTGGCTTCTGATACTGTGTGCTTGAAAGCAAAAGCAATCAAAGTGGGGCATGGAAACGGAAATTATCAAAGTATAGAATTGGTTAAGCAACTTACAGTTATAAAAGGACATGGGAGAAATGGTGACATTGCTGAGTGTGTAGACAGATTCAGTGAAAGAGAAACAGGACCCCATGTCCATTTTTGAGAGGGGTTCCTCCTGCAGGATTCTTTCTTGATGGTCTGGTCTCTGCTCCTTTCATCTGAGCCCAACTCTATGCTAAATTTTCATGTTCCGTGACTAACATTGGGCTGAACCCTATAGCAATCTGGAGGTGGTTAGTGTAGCTTAGTATAGGAGATACCAGAGAATCTGGTGTAGCTGGGGCAGAGGAACTGCACTAGGGAGTTAAGAAAGGGAGGCTGAGTAGCTCTGGAAAACACAGAATGGTGGGTGAATAATTGAGATGCCATTGGCCCTTAACCTGGGAATGCCTGGTTTCAGCCCAGATCCTTTTCCCATGACACACCTCGGGGACTATATTTACACTTGCCATTCTTTCTGTTTAGAATGTTCTTCCCTCTGGATGTTCAGTGGCTGCTCTCTTACTCCCCAGGTCCCTGCTCACAAGTGACGCCATCAGTAAAGCCTTCCCTGACCGCTCTATTTTAACTTGCGACAGTCCCCGTCTACCTGATCCCTGAGCTGTTGCTCTGTTGCACTTATCACCCTCTGATCTCCTATATATCTTGTCCTTGTTTACTTGTTCATTATTTGTCACCACCCACTGGAATGTAAGTGCCACGGGGGCAGGGATTTTTGTCTGTTTTGTTCATTCCTGTGTTTCCAGCCTCTGGAATATGAATGCACGTGGCACATCATAGGTGTTCATGACACACGTGTTGGGTAGACATAGGACTAGACACCTGGGACTTGTTGGGATGGAGAGACAGTTTGCAGCACTCTGCTCCCTGCTCGGCAATGGGACGGCAGCAGGAGGACCCAGGGTACAATTGTGAGATCGCCACTTTGTGTAAATAGACACCGCCCACTTCATCTTGATTTCACCACCTCCCACCTTAACGTCCCGGGCCACCTCTTCCCAGTCCAATGTCTTTATTAATCCTGACCCAGCAGGAGTTGTCACTAGAGGTTCTTCCTCACAAATTATACCTACTCAGACCCGCCAACTCCGTTCAACTAATGGAGAAGGTTGCAATGAGAGGAGAGAGGAGACTCCACTCCTTCTTGCCTTTCTGTAGGTGGTCTTCTGATGGTAAGTCATCTTTTAGCTTTCTTCTGCCCCTGACATAGAGGGATTCTGGCCAAGTAAGGGGTTTGTAATCAATTCAAAAGCAAAGACCATATCCCCTTTTCTTCTTGGTACCACGATGCTGGCTGCTCAGATGGGAGCTTCATAAATGCGGATACGTTGACATAAAGAAGACAGCAGTGGTCACGTCCTGGGAGAAAGAGATGTTTGAGACAGCTCTGTCCTCTCAAACGACATGATCTGGGCAGCATCTGCTTTCTCTCCTGAGCCCTGGAAAAATGGATCAGCTCCTCTGCCCTTCCAGGGCACCTCTGCCAAGCTTGGAGTCATGTGCACCTGCCTTCCAGCGTTCAAGACAGAGATTTGGACAGAGACTCCCTGACTCTGGGCCTTTCTTTTTTTTCTTCTTTCTTTCTTCAGATCCCTATATATAATTTATTTATTTACTTATTTTTTTCCTTTTAGTATTGTTTACCCTCCTTGAAAGCTGTGTTGTCACAGTCTGATAACTCCTGAGTGTGCCCGCTGTGGAACGCACTGCCTGCTCTGCTTCCCCTCACCTAAGCCTTTCTCCAAACGCACCTACCCACCCCTGCGCTGCCTTTCCCTGCCTAGCCTCTCTTGCTCGTGAGACCCTCTACTCTTTCTTGGCTCTTTTAGTCTCTCGGCCGTTCACTGCAGGTCACTCCCTAAATTCCTCTCATCAGTTTAACACATGCATATTGAATACCTCCAATGCACCAAACACCGGGGTTGCAAAGAAAGATCAGCCTCCACCCCTGAGGCTCAGCAGTCTGGTGGGAGAGCGGTCCTGGGGTCAGACATTCGTAAACCCGCGTACTGGGGGCTCTGGTCCAGGCAGGAAGAAGCCCTTTGGGAGCATGGTGGGACCTGGGGGCACAGCAGCTCACTCTGCCCAGGGTCCAAAATGTGTCACAGAAGAGTTCATTGTTGAACAGGGTCTCCAACAATCCATGTTCCTTTTCTGTATTAGACTTCTGAGCACGTTTTGGACCCGAGAATCCTCCATAACACCCCCTACAAGACAATCTTGTCTCTTTCTATCAATTTCAGAGACTAAACACATCTCACCTCCCTCACTGACTTCATTCATCTCTGCGACACTTCACTTGTGCCTTGATACACTCAGCCCGGCAGTCAGGAGCCTATTTATTTTCTCCTGGGCGATCCACTCGCTAGCAGGACACGCGGCCATCTTCTCCACACTCCATTTTCTTTGATGACCCTCTCTCAAAGGAGGCAGGCTACCAAGCAGACACGGAGTGCACTTTGCCAATTGCAGGTGGACGAAATAAAGTTCTAAGAGATTCAATCAGTCTCCCAGTCCTCTTGCTCGCTAAGGAGTTCAGGAATCTGGCCCTTGTCCGTCCCTGGACTCCTGGTTGGAAATCCTGCTCTGTGATATGGGATTGAGGAGTAGAGATGATTCCTTCCTGTTGCGTGTCCCCACAAAGCAGTGTCCTGGAGTTCGGCAGGAATGGAATAACATCTTCAGTCCAGTCCTGAATGACAGTTTTCAGTGGTGAAAGAGGCAGCAACCAGTATGAGAGATGAAGTTTCTGCTTTCAAGAGACTTCTGTGGGAGGTGTTCTTGGAGAAGAATGGCCTCTCCGGCATGTTCATCTGCACCTTCCGGAACCTTACCTGCAAGGACAAAAGTCAACGTGCCATCGTCTTCTGCCCCAGTCAACGAGGGCGTAGTAGAGCTAGAACAAGGGAACTGACACAGCTGATACAGTGAGTGTGGGCGCATAAAACCAAGGTCACTTTGAGAATTGCACTAGTACCCATCAGAGTGGAGCCCAGTTAGAATTTAAATCATTAAGTGTGTGAGGTTCTAGCTCACGAGGAGCTCCTTGAAGCTTGCTGAGAAATCTGTAAGTTCCAACAACACTTTGCCGTGGGTGGGTGGAGGGACCAAAGGCATTTTCTATACTCTTTTCAGAGTATCCGGATGTCCAGGGAGCCAGGCAACTGTTTTGATCCTTGACAGAAAGGGTGCTGGCTGCTGGCTCCTTGTCCCTTTGTCAGAATGCCCCAGTCTGCTGTGGCAGGCAGGTGGCGTGTGGACCACAGCTGCACACAGATCAGAGTCTCAGTGTAGGCATGGAGGTGGCCCAGTTTATCCCTTTACGGGGTGCGTGGGAGAGAGCTTGGGAGTAAGAGAGAGGCCAGAGAGCTTGGGAGTAAGATGTGGGAATGTCGTTAGAACGAGAAAGAAAGAGCTGTAATTCTGGGGTGGAGGCACTTCCCCTGAGTCGTGAGGTGGGCTTCTCTGAAGTCCCAGGACAATGGGGACATTTGATCCTTGCTGAGAGCAGCTTGCAGCTGTGCCCTGCTATGGAATGACTAGAGACAAAGAGAGAGTTAAGAGCAGAACTTCTAACAGTGAGAGAAATTCTATGTCTGGTGAGAAGAGCACAGGTCTGGGAGTCCGGGGATGTGCACCCCAGTGCAGGTTTGACCTTCAGCGATCATTTCCTTTTTTTTTTTTTGAAAGCAAGTTTGCCCAATCTGGAGTGCAGTGGTGTCATCATAGCTCACTGCAGCCTCGACCTCCTGGGTTCCAGTGCTTCTCCTGCCTCAACCTCCCATGGAGCTGGGACTACAGGTGCACACCACCACACCTGGCTAAATTTTTACAAGATTTTTTGTAGAGATGGGGTCTTGCTCTGTTGCGCAGGCTGATCCTGAACTCCTGGCCTCAAGTGATCCTCCCGCCTTGGCCTCCCAAAGTGCTAGGATTACAGGTGTGAGCCACCACACCTGGTCTTGGTTTCCTCTTTTAGTTGGATAGAGAGGACTGTTCTAGCCACATCATAAGGTGGTTACATAGATAAAGTGGGCTGCCGCAGGCTTACCCACTCCTTTCTGGGGAGACCTGATAACTGATTTTCAACCATGAGGCAGAAGAGCCTCGAATGGCACTGTCCAGTAGAAATATGATGTCAGCTACAGATGCAAGCCACACATGTACCTTTAAATTTTCTTTTTTTTTAAAAAAAAAAAATTTATTTATTTACATTTCAATTGAAAAAAATCATATACATATATGATGTAAAACATGATGTTTTGAAACACATATATATTGTGACATGGCTAAATCAGGCTAATAAGTGTATCATTTTTCTGTGGTGAGAGCATATAAAATCTATTCCTTTTAATTTTTCAAAAGGCTACTACTTTTTAAAAATGTAAAAAAGAGACCATTGTAATTCGTTATAATCATGCATTTTATTTAATTTGGTATATTCAAAATATCCATCCAATATGTAATCAGTATAAAAAATTATTGATGAGATATTCTACATGTTTTTCTTTTCACGTGAAGCCTTCGGAATCTGGTGTGTCTTTCACACTTACAGCACATCTCACTTCAGACTCGCCGCATGTCAGTGGCCTAGAGCCTCCTGTGGCTGCCGGCGGCCGCACTGGACAGCAGAGACTGGTTTGCAGCTGTCCAGGCAGCTACGCAGTTGGCCAACTCCCCCGACTGCTGTTGAAGTGGGCTTCCTGGAAGGGCTAGAGCCTTGAATGAGCTCTAAAGTCAGTAAGCAAGGAGAGGACCTAGGAGGCCAATCCTAGGAGGAAGAATGGCAAGGAGAGCCTGGCCGGCCACCTCGGGACACTTCCTACTCGTGGAGAAAGCCCTCATGGCTTTCACAGTCTTGGGTCTAATTGCACTCCCCATGGGGGCTTGGCGGGGGGGGGGGGAGGCGGGGGGGTTCCCAACCAATTTGCACTTGTTTGCATTATGCATTTGTTTTCTTTTTCTCTCCCTAGCCAAATGCCTCCAGACCTGTCAAGGACCCCAGCCCCTACTGTCTGGGTAGCTCCCAGCTGGTTCCATTGCTCCCCCAGTTTGTGCCTCAGTTTCTCTCTCTGCAGAATGGACTTAATAATATCCATTCTTGACCCATCCAAGCTCCAAGGAAGAGTGCAGACTCCAACGAGCGCTAGGATGTGCAAAAGAGCATGAGGCAATGGACAGCAAAGAGCTTCACTACGCAGTGTTTAATTATTGATTTGGTTTTTCAACTCTACCTACTACCTTAAATGGGTCTCTGGTGTGAGGACTTCTGGGGGCCCTACTGAACTGACCTTACAAATAATTTGCGATGCCCTCATTCTACGTGCATGTGCTCTGTGGAGGCAGATGTCTCGGGTGTAAACAGGTCAGCGCCGTGTCTGATTGAGGAGCGGCGCTGATTCTACCACCGGCGTCTCACGGCGCTGTTGGGCATGCCTTTCGCTGTAACGTCCAAGCTCTATCTTCCCATGTAACAGGAGCAACCTGTGACCTTTAAGATTTCAGCCTCCTGGAAGAATAGTGCATGTTTACCCTTAAAAGCCGTGGTGTGCCAAGCCTCTGCACGGAAACCTATAGCCACTGCATTTTTTAAAAATAGCATTTCATAAGAGTTGACAATTGCGTTTCTCACCTTGCAGTTTAATTGGATTTTTGCTTAATAACTTGTACAGAATCTTTTCAATGGAGAATAACACCAGCTTCCCTTTCTGGGAAAGGGCCAACAAGACCTCAGAGGATGAAAACAGAGATATATAAGGGGTGGGACTCCCATTGCAGAAAAAAAGAAAGCATTTGGGTCCTCAGGCTGGCAAGTGGTACCCCATATTTTTTTTTATCTCCAGAAAACTGGTGTGAATCTGCTTTCGTGTCCCCTCCCCTACCCCACCCAAATATCTTATTGTCCTTGTTAGCATCTTTGCTTGTTTCTTCCCTTAGAAGAGGGATCTCTCTGGGGATAAGGGAGGGGAAGGCCTTCCAGGTGTAGTTTTAGAAAGAGGACCCCTAGCCCCTGATGGGAAGTCACTGGCTTCAGAAGAGGCCAACTCTCTGATCTAGAAGGTTCCTAGAGACTAAGCTACCTCAGTAAGGAGTGGTGATGCCTCTTGAGAGCCTGGCGCTGCAGTTATAATTTGCGAGACATTATTGAGAAATCATCGTGTCTCCCTGGGAGATCTGTGTGAATACGTATGTGGGAGTTCAGGTTGCACTTTCTCTTTGATGTATAATTAATTAGCAGAGTACATTTGTGTCCACTCTATTCATCACTAGGGTCCTACAGGGAAATATTCTCAGCCCCATTTTATAGATAAGGTCACGGAAGTTACAGAAAATTAGCGACGCGGCCCCAGACTCATGGTTACCTGGGTGTTCCACTAGAGTAAAGACCACCTCCCGAAAACTTGAAGGTGGTGTTCTGGTGATTAATAAAAGAGTTGACTTTACAAGGTGGAAAGTCAGCAGAGGGAAGAACAATGCACAGAACTGGAATCTGGATCCTTCCATTCAGACCCCAGTGCGTTTTCCATTCTTGCACACACACGCATGTGTATGTTCTCAAACACACACATACATACATGCACATGCACACGGAGAGTTTAATCTATGAGTACAGATGTATGTCTGATATCTCGGTGCTATTGTCGTTCAGGCTGTCTTTACACAGACCTGAGAGAAGGAGGCCCTAGTTCCACAAGACAGTTCGAGGTGGTCCTAACACATCTTAGGTTGTGTTCTGGGTGTCTTCCCTCGGGTACATCCGTATGCAGTTCTGAGGTCTCTGGGTGGGCTTCCATGAAGCCCCTTTCACTCTATCAAGATTCAAGCTGCAGGTGAAGGTGATCTGAGCTCCCCACAGAGTAAGAGCATGAACAGGGTGAGCTTGGCCTCTGCCAGACATATGCCACTGAGTTGAAGGACACGTCTCAGACACCCGAAGGCAGCAACTTTGCAACTAATGAAAGAAGAGTTCACTTTATAAGTTAGGAAATGGCATAAGGAGACAATCGCCCCACGGAAGACCATATGCAGAGGCGTGTGAGAGGTTTAGGCAGAGGTACGACGAATGAAGGGAAAAGAAATCCCGGAAGGGGTCCGAGGTGCACCCCCAGTCCTCTGACCGTGACCATGGGGCCAGCGCCACACCCATCCGGACACCGACTGGGACTGAGCTGTGAACCTCGGGAATGTTATGCCCTTAGGCTTTGATTTAGGTTGTGGCATTAAAATTCGCTTCTGGTGTTTCTTTGGCTCATCTGTTGTACCTGGAAGAGAGTTTGGGGATCCCGGGGAGCCCATTTTCTGGGCTGATGCTACAGGGCCTTGGTGCTCCCGTCCACTGGGAGCACACGGTGGGTACAGCAAGGGTCCCGGGAGCAGCTTCTGGCCTTGGCACCCAGCGGCTTCATTCATCCGCACAAGACCCCGGAGGGCACCCCTGAAGCACAGAACAAGCCTTTTTAGTTTCTGACACTGCTGGTGATGGGAGCGTGAGAGGCCAAGGGATTTTTCTCTAGACACGTAATTCAGTAAACGGGAAGGGTGCACAGGCAGCCGGCGTCCCGGGCCTGTCTACACCCCGGCAGAGGAGAGAGGAGGAACCGTGGTTGCCCCTGGACAAGGACCCCGGCTCTTTGCATTGCCAGTTCTCCAGAAATGTACTGTCACTGCGCAGCGCGACCCCCGACCCCAAAGCACAGGCACCCAGAGGGGAGCCTGGGCATGTGAGAGTCTCCTGAGAGATCCAGGAGACAAGGACTTCACTCCGTACACCCCACCATCCCCCGACACCCCATTTACCTGGCACTAAATTCACTGTCGTCAGAACCAAATCCTCTTGTCTTTTCAACCAAGGCGGAAACGGCGGCAGGGTTTAAAACCGGAGTGCCTAATCCATTCTCCCACAGGTGGTCTTAGCGAGGGAAGGGGCACGCGAAGACTTGTTAACACAGAAGCATTACCGCTGCCGCGCGAACGTCGGCTGTTGAAAAGGCCACTGACGGGTCCGAGACAAGTTAGAGAAGCATCCTAGTTTGACACAACTGTGCCAATTTGTCATGTATTTCCTCTACTTCTTCCTCCCTCATTACCGATGCTAGCAAGGGGAAGGGGAGGGAAGAGGGAGAGAGGGAGAGAGACAGAGAGAGATGGGGAGGGAGACAGAGGGAGACTGCGCTACGTCTGTCTGCCCCAGTGCTGGCCCCACGTGTCCAGGGCCATGCTTTCCATCCTCCCATTTCCCCCTTGGAGTGTCACAGATGGTCCTCTCTGGACTCTGACCTCCAGGCTCTGGAGCCGGATTGCTTGGTTTTGCTCCTAGGCGGGACCACCACTTCCTGCCTCTATGACCTTGGGCAAACTACGTCACCCGTCTGTGCTCAGCTCCTCACCTGTGACAGGGATGTAGCAACAGAACACACCCGGTAGGACTGTCTCGCCAACGGAGCTGATGTGTGGGGTCCTCATCACAGAGCCTGGCATCATAGTACGGCCTGTGGAAGTGCCCAGCAAATAAATAACCCTCTGTATTGAGGCATCTTGCCCTATGGGACCTGCACCCCACCCCTGGCCGGGGTTTCCTTCTCTGAACACCTGATGCCACACTCCTTTTGGTCAGAGGCAACCAAACTTTGCCTTCCCATTTGAGGTCTTTGAAAAGCCATGAGCTGATCCTTTGGGGGCTCCCCTAGGGAATGCATAAAGAACTCTTTGGCTGGCACAGTGTTTGTCACAGGCTCAAGTCCCTCTGGTCTCCTGGGTCATCTTCTGCCTTCCTGCCTTCCCCTGCTGGCCAGACTTCACCTCCCTGCCTTCCTCTGAGCTTTTGATTCTGGGGCTCTTTGCACAGAAATTTCTGCCTCTGTGACTCTTAACAAATTGCTCATCTGAACCTCATCTATCCCGCGTGCAATGATTTCTCTCCAGTTCCCTGGATTCCCATCTATTTGTTCGGACTTGGATGTGTTTTCTCCCTGGAGGTGCAGGCCCCTGGCACCTGAAGACCCACCGCTGGCTGGTCCAACATCTTCCTGGCCACAGAGTTTTAGCCTTTGCTGTGCCATCGTGGCCTCACCCTGACCCACTGCAAACACAGTCATCAAAAACACATACAGACACGTTATTATGAGAGACTCTTAGTTGAACCTGTTGCAGGATTTATTCAGGAAGCATCATTATCCTTTTAAGGATCCTGCAGGAAGGCTGGATTTCAGAGGATGGACTGTTTGCTGCCTGCTTTTGATACAATTTTCCATTAATTAAGTAGAGCCGTATGGGCTGCAGCCCTGGCCACATTATTTGTCTTTTTATTTTGTAGTTACATGGCAGTATCTTCAGTACGGGAGCCCTGGAATTATACACTGGGCCCTAATATTTCAAGACTCAACAGGAACAAATATGCAATTATATAGTTCAGTGGTGCAGCACCGTAGCGGTGCAGGGAGGGAAGTACAGGCACCTCTCCAGCTCTGGGGAAAGTTCCTTTGGAAGGAAACTTTAGTCCCTGGACTTGACTCCTTTCCAAGCCAACGGCCCTGTAGCTGGCATGGGCCTCCGCCTGTCTCTGGCCTGAGTGAAGAGCATCCTTCCAGAGACTTCAGGATCAAAGGGGGGACAGGAAGGGCGGGGCTCACCCTTTATGTGTCATGCACATCTCCTAGTGTCCTCACCGCAATCCACAGGCAGGGAGAGGGGAGTACGGGGAAGCGGCCTCTGGTAGGGAACCGTGGGGGTTCATTTGGGGACTTCATCAGCCTTTCTGAGCTGGGGCTTCCTCACTACTGAGCAAATGAAGATAGAAATTACACCCGCATCAAGGTTGCTTGGAGGACTAAATGAGATAATCCAAATAGAAAGGTGTTTCTGCTCTTCTGGTCCTCATTTGACAGATGAGGAAATTACAGCTCAGAGAGGCTGTAAGGAACTTGTTCAAGATCACACAGCCAGCAAGTGCTGTTGGTCATCTGTAGTTGGACCCAGCAGCCCATAGTGTGTCTGGTCCACTTTCCCTTCCCCGGAACTTCATGGCAGAGTCTGAGCAAAGTCACCTAGTGGCACAGCCTATTTGTAATGGCACGTGACTGTGGTTTAGAAAGGGAGGTGTGCCATGCCCTGTTCTGTGTGCGAAGGACAGCCTGCTTGGGAGCAAAGGGGCTGGAAGGGACATCCCAGGACATTCTGCAAAAGCCCTGGGATTCCTCCTCTCTCCTGGGGTGGCCTCTTGGAGCTTCATGGAGAATGAGAGCAGGAAGACACAGTGCTTCCAGCGACCTTCCCTGAGGGCTTCAACAGAACCCCTTGAGAGTGTGTGTGTGTGTGAATGTGCGTTTGTGTGAGTGCACGCTGCACACATTTGCATGAGTGTCTATGTGATTGGGTGTGTGTGGAGGATGTGTGAGTGTGTCAGTGTGAATGTGTTTGTGAGTGTGTATATGTGAGTGGGTGTGACCATTTGTGTGTGTCCACGTGAGTGTGTGTGTTTGTGAATGTGTGTGGTGTCTGTGCAAGTGTGTGTGAGTGTGTGGATGTGTGTGTGGGTGTTGCAGGGGGGCGTCTGAGGGTTCCAGGAAGGAATCACAGAGCCAGAGGTTTCCATGGCAGCTGAGATACCCGCTGGTCCTTAAATAATTAACCAGCCAGAGCTTTTAAATACATTTCAAAACAAATACTCATTTCCCTTTAATGCAGTGCTGAGTCCCCTTTTACGCGCTGCCGGAGGCTATGCAAGCCCGACTGTGATCCCTCCTCTGGGGCAGTGGCAGCATCTTAGGTTGTCATGGAAGGCAGCTCCTGGTTGTCAGGGGCCAGCCCATGACCTCACCTTGTCCCAGGAAGGAAGCGGCGGGGTGGGGGGTGGCATGCCTCCACTCCCCATCCAAAGGTGGCAGTTGGGATGTCTGAGGTCAGCAGTGATTTTGCCCCTGCCGCACCTTCATTTGCTAAGGGTCCCCTGGCAGGTCCCTCTGAGGGATTTCCTCCTGCCTACACCTCCTAAAAGGGGAATCTTCCCAGGTGCACAAGTTTCTGATCACTCCATTGTCTGTTGACAGGTACCCCCTGAGCCAGGGCCAGGGCGAGTGAATTCCTTTCCCTCCCTCCCTTGTGTCATCTGTTCCTGCGCAACTCACATGGGACGACATGCACCCTCTGGGCTGTGCAGACTGTACCTAGAATCCCGGCTCCCACCCGCCTCCCGATAAGGGAATCAGCCAGCCCACGTGAACATCATGCCATTTTCTGTTCTTGCTCATCTGATCTCTTTACGCTCCTGCCCCACTAGCCTAGAGCTCCGTAGAGCTGCGTGTGTGTGTGTGTGTGTGTGTGTGTGTATGGGGAGAGGGTGTGCTATCTGTTCTGAGCTTTGCTTTGTCTGGGCCTGATGTCTGACCTTTTTGGCCACTGTAATTTGGTCAGCGAGCAACATTTGTGGAATCTCAAAATCACAGCATCAGTAAGAAGGCTGATAAGCCAGAGTTCTCACCACAGGGAAGGCTGTTCTGGTGTGACACTCCCCCTCCTGGATGACAGCTGGGTCATCAACCCATCCATGCTCGGTCACCATCCCAACAGGACCCCAGCCAAGGGAAGAGGTGGTGATGGTTCTGGACTGTGTGTCTGTTAATAATTGCAATGAAAATTATGCAGCCAGAACGTGTTGAGCACTCACTAGGTCAAAAGCTCTGGGTTAGGCACTTCACCTGCATTACCTCCTGACTGCATGACCTCTTTATTTTAGGTTTTTTGATTGGCCCCTGCAGCATAGGAGGAAGCAGGCCCAGAGAACTTACTTAATTTGCTTGAAGTCACAAAGACTGAAGTGGTAGATTCAGGATTTGAACCCAGAACTGTGTGGCCAGTAGCTTCTAGCCACTGACCAAATCCCCAGCTCGGAGAAAAGGGACTTGATCCAGTCCCTAAAGAAGTTGAGATGATATGTGTGAGGCCTGAATGTCCCCTGGAGGAGGACCACGAGGCTCAGCCATGGAGAGACATAGAGTGACAGTTACAGACTCAGTGAGAGGAGACCCGAGGGGGCCAGGATGGAGGCTGAGCCCCCAGCAGGACAGGCAGGGAGGGCACAGGACTCTAGGTATGTCTCACAGCAAAGGGCACCTGGGGCAGAGGGAGGGACACTCAGGGCTCCTGAGTGGCTGCTCTTCAATCCCCAGACGTAAGGAGTGGGCTTGGGTTGGACGTACACCACGGCTTTCCTGGGCTTCCAGCTTGCACATGGCAGATCATGGAACTTCTCAGCCTCCATAATCACGTGAGCCAATCCCTCATAATAAATCTCTTTCTATTGATCTCTATATATTCTATTGGTTCTGTTTCTCTTTAGACCCCAACTAATACAGTGGGTGAAGTACCTAAGAAATGTCTCCCGAGTCTTGTTCCTTCCCACTGCCTATGCCCAGGGTATAAACAAGCCTTCTGCTAAAGATTAATTCCCCAAGTATCTCTCCAAACACACACTATCCCTCCTGAGAGCATCTCTTTTTCCCAGCTTTGCCTACCAACTACACACCTCATGTCGGGCATTCTCTGTTCACTTGGGGAAGTCCTGAGGTCCCTGGAAGATCAGCCCCCATTTCTCACAGGCTGGCCCGGTCTGGAATACCTCTTTTAACCCCGTATCATGGCTCCAAGGAAAGTGTGCTTTGCCAAAGTTGCTCCAAAGCAGAAGACACAGCTCTTGCTCTCCGGAGAACACACTGTAGTTGGGGAAACAAGCATATGGTGGCCACCAAATAGTCCCAAGTTCAATAAATACTGTGCAAGCAATCTGTGTGTCCTAAGGGAATCAGAGCTAAAGAGCTTTCTGGAAGAGTCAGGAGAAGGATCTAATAATAACCACCATCTGCATTTGCATGGTACACTGTAGCTGATGAATCCTTCAACACGCCTTCTCATTGGTTCCTCAGGGCAACCCTGTGTGATGGTTGTACAGTGGCCCTCAGTTAATGGGCGAGGACATTGGGACTTTCAGAGGGCCTGTGACCTGCCCAAATCTGGACTCAGCAGTGAGGCTTGGTTCAGAGTCCATGCCTTTGGGCTCCAAATCCTGAGGCTTCCCCCCTACCCCATACTCAAAGGGATCTGTGAGAGAAGAAGGGAAACAAATTCAAGAAAGAAAACCAGCATGAGAACAGCTCCAAATGGGAGTGATGATAGCCCGGGAGCTTCCCAAGCAAGTCACCTCCTAACCTGAGCCAACTTAGGCAGTGAGTCCCCTGCCCAGCCTGAGGTTACCTTGAGGCTTACTATGTGACCAAGTCAGACTTCAGACGGAAATGTCCAAATGACAGAGATACCAGAGGGTAAATACACAAAGTCCCAGGCTAAATGTCTTCGTGCAGTGTCTATAATACCAAACAAATAGTGAAAACATAAATAAGAATGTGTAAAAAAAAAAAAGCAGAATTTATTTTAATTTTCTATCAATTTGCAAAATGTTTTACTACAGAAAAATTAAAAAATATACAAAAGTAAGAATTCCTTCCCTTTTTCTTAACTTTTTATTTTGAGATAATTTTAGGCTCACATGCAGCAATAAGAAATCATATAGAGAAGTCCCGTATAGTCTTTGCCCAGTTTCTCCCATGGTGGTAACATCTTGCAAAGCTATAGAATAATATCAAAACCAGAAAATAAACATTGATAGAACCCACCAAACTTAGATTTCACGTTTTATGTACACTCATTTTTGTGTGTGTGTACGTATTTAGTTCTGTGCAATTCATAGTGTGCACAAATGCCACAAGTGCAGATTTATGTGACCACACCACAGTCAAGATACAGAACAGTTCTATCCCAAGGATGTCTCATGCTGTCCTTTTACTGCCATGCCACCTTCGTCCTTTCCCCTTCTCTCTAACCACTGACAACCGCTGGTCTATTATCCATCTCTCTAATTATGCCATTTCAAGAATGTTATGTAAAGTAATATTTCATATAAATATGTTACATAACTCTATTGGTATGTTATATAAACATGTTAACATTAGGTAAAGTAGACTTGAGAGCAAAGAAAATTGCTAGAGACAAAAGGAGATATTATATGAGGATAAAAGGATCAATCCACCAGGAAGACATAAAAATCCTAAATGTATATGCACCAAACAACAGATCCTCATCATACACAAAGCAAAATCTTGATAGAAAGGAAAAGAGAAATAAAAAATCTGCAATTACATCTGGGGACTTCTCCACCCTACTGTCAGCAATGGGTAAAATTACTAGACAGACTATCAACAAGGATGTAGAAGAAATTCACAATATAACAAATCAACATGATCGAATTGACATATGTAGAATACTATCCAACAATGGCAGAATATAAATTTTTTTCAAAGTGCTTGTGGAACATTCAACAGGATAGCTTACATCCTGGCACCCCCCACAAAAAAGTCAATGAGTTTGAAAGAACTGAACTCATAAAAGATGTTTAATTTGCATGAGGAAAATGCAAATTAAAACCACAATGAGATCGCTACATACCTATCAGAACAACTAAAATAAAATATAGTGACAACATCAAACGCTGGCAATGATTCAGAGAAATGAGATGGCTCACACACTGTTGGTGGGAGTGTAAAATGGCACAGCCACTCTGGAAAGCAGTGCAGCAGTTTCTTGCAAAGATAAATGTGCACTTGTATGACCTCTAAATTGCACTCCTGGACATTTATCCCCCCAAATATAAAACTTACATTCAGGCAAATACCTGCACATGAATGTTTGTAGTAGCTTCATTCATAATAGTCAGCACTTGGAACCAATCCAAAGTTTTGCAATGGTTGGATGGTTAAACACATTGTGTATGTCCCTACCATGGAATACTACTCAGCAATGAAAAGGAACTAACTATCTATATGTGCAACAACTTGGACGGATCTCAAGAAAATGATGCTGAGTGAATAAAATCAATCTTGAAAGGCTACATACGTGCCATTCCATTTATATAAAATCTCAACCCTTTTAAAGAGAAAATACTGGAAAAAACATTTCTCTAAATGTGCCAACTATCATGCCCAGCTTTTTATAGGGACCATGGCTCTGAAACAGATGGAATCTACCGTTCTAGCACCTGGCTGGCTCTGCTGCCACCTTTCCATTGTTATTTGGGGGACATTTACCTTTAAAGCAGAAATGACTCTGGATCAAAGCCAGTGTATCTCAAGCAATCATGAAACAAATTACAGAGTCACAGAATGTTAGAGGGAAAGAAACCTTAGAGATCATCTCGTTCAGCGGTTCACAACTCTGGCTGCACAACAGAATCACCTGAGGAGCTTTAAAATAGACTGATGTCTGGACCTCATCCCCAGAGGTTCAACTTTAATTGGTTTGAGGAGGTATCCAGGCATCACTATTTTTTAAAAGCTCCCCAAGTGCTTCTAAAGTGCAAGCAGGTTTGAGAACCACTGAAGAATCCAAGCTCCTCATTTTACAGATGAGGAAACTTTTGGCCCCAGAGGTGACACCAAGAGCCCAGGGTAGGTCACATGGCCAGACTGTGTGAGAGCTGTCTCTCTCGAATCCTCTTTGTTAATGGTGCTTTCACATTCATCACCACATTTGTTCTCCTTACAGGGGCTGAGGCAAAAAGCATGGTTATAATTACTCCCATTGTAGGGATAACACAACTGAGGCCCATGGAGAGAAAATGATGTGCTTAAGATTTTGCAGATTCCAACAGAGGAAAACCACACACTTGGCCTCTTCACTTCTAGCCCAGCGTGAGCTCCTAAAAGGAATGCTGAGTATTCATTGAGCAAAGCCACGTTACAGGGAGACACACTAGAAACCCAAGCAGGGGAGAGGCCTCCCTCCCAGGCCAATTTCTCTTGCATCTGTTCAACATAACTCATTAATGCATCCCCAATTTTCATAGATCTTAATCTGTTACTGTCAGCACCTATTGGATCTCCATTTGCACCCAATTTATCTCTGCCTCTTACCAGGAATGAGAACAAACAGTCCCTGCCCTTCTCGCTTCTGAGGTTGCTTATTTACAGTTGTGTTTTAGTGCAAATTGGCCCATTTATCCATTAGTTTTAATGTGTCCTTTTCAATGTCTAGTTACCATCAGAGATGTTATCATCACTCACAATAGCATTCTAGGTGTCTACATTTTATTAAATATAGTTTGTGACAGGGTGGGAGTGGGAGTGGGGGGTGTGGATGTGGAGAGAAGGGGTAGGCGTGGGGAGGGCAAAATTAGAAGCTAAACCAGCAGCAGAGACCTTGATCTCTTGGGGCTCTTGGCATGTCAGGACTTCCCATGCAGTGACAGGTAGAGGGCTAGCCAGTTCAAGGGCAGTCTCTCGGTGACTCTCCAAGGCGCAGAGGGAAATGCCCCAAATGTCCAAAGAGGAACGAAAACCAACTCTCATCTTCATGCTGAATACACTTGTTGCCATTTGCCTTGGTGCCGTCACTGTTTGGAAAGTAAATGCCTCCATTGCTGTTTCTCAGCTATATCATTTTATAAGAGGGGTCTATGAATTTTAAGGTTTGTATCAGAAAATATTAGTGGTGTGATTTCTGGTTTATGTGCTGTCATTGCTTCGCTTTTTTTTCTTAACCTTTCTTTTTAAGTTGAAACTTGTTCTTGTCTTTAAGCCAAGTGAAATGGTGTGTAGTATTAAGGGCAGAAGACTTTAGGAGGGGATGTCCCCCAAAAGGCAGCTCGCATTTCTTGAAAGACGTGGGACTTGAGCCGGAAGCCCTGGGTTTGGACCTGGCACCTACTACTAGTCTTAGGGCCAGATCTCTCCATTTGAGCTACTATTACACACACAACCAGGTTAAATGGTCGAATGAGACTTGTATATGCACTTTGAATGTCAACCTCAGAGTGCGATTTTTAAAGAGCAGCTCCATATCTGATTAAGACGGATGAAATAAGGCTCATAGGATAATTTCTAGCAGGCCTAGGCAGAACATAAGATCATCTCTCCTTGCTCTGAATTTACAGGGCACTAAATATCCTCTACTTATAGTCCTGATAGTTTATTATTTTTATCTTTGCACCTTCATAAATATTTGTTTGCTGTTTTATCAATCCATCCATCTATCTGTCCATCCGTTCATGCATCCAACCATCCTACAGCCTCCATGGCCCTTCCATTTTCAAGATGCCAGACACTAGACATTTTAACTACTTTCTCCTGCAGCTAGACACTCTGCTAACCACATAGTAGCTCAGAGCGCCCGCCCTGAGATGAAAGTGGCTCAGGGCTATATTGACTTTCATGGGTCTTAAGCATTTGGCTTTCATAGACACTTTTCCACCATTAAAAAATTATATATAATTTGGCATTTATATATATATACACACACATATATATAAAATTTTATAACTGTGATGGTATAAAGAAATATATCTTCCACGATGGATTATATTAATTTTTCTTCTGATTAAAATAAAATTAAAACATTTTTGTGGGTCCCAAAAGTATTGTGGGCTATTGCCTTTGTACTTGTGGTCATGGCAGCTGAAAATATAGCCCTAAAGCTGACCTCTGCCCCCATATTAGAACAATACTCCCACCCATTCTTCTAGAAGGATTGTCTTCCTCTGACTAGTAGACACTCTGAACCCAAAAGTCATTTCAGCTTGGAAATCAAAGTCCAATGTATTTTGGGTGCACAGAGGAATGTCCAGCCTGGGAAAATCACACTGGGAGCTAGAAGCCCAGTAAAATAGTCATAGAGAGCATGAATGAATGAATGAATGAATGCTTTAAATAGGAATATGCATCTCACCTGTGCTTTAGGAGAAGATAATTCGGAAATTCCAATCAAAGGCTATGTTTACTTGAGAAATACCAACTGATGCTTACCCAATCAACCAAGTACAGAAAATGCTAGAACATTAACATCCAAAGAAAGCATGGGTTAGCACCTAAGGCTAAATGCCAGGTATTTTTTACAGAAACACACAGCGATTTTGTTGGGTTAAAAACAATAATGAGCTAGTGCCACCATTTAATGGATCACCTACAAAACTTAAATGCATTATCTTTTACTCACACCAAGGTAGATATTTTAACTCCATTTTAGAGTTGAGGAAATGGAAGAAGAGTGATGAAGTTACCAGCTCAAGACTGGAGACCCCTACAATTTTTCTGCTACTTGGCCTTGGAAAACTTGCCTAACCTTGCAGAGATTTTCCAAATATTAAGTGTAGCACAATAAGTGTAGCACTATGCCAAATGCAGAGGATCTTAGCATTATTTTCAACCATAGCTTAGGAATAAATTGATGATAATAATTATATATTTTTGAAACTCTGTTACCCAAAGCTTTGTGAAATTTCCAAGCAAGTCATGAGCAAGTAGAAAGTGGAGTTTGGAACTGAGATTCTACCTCACCTGTGGAGTGCCTACCTGACCATACCTGCTTTACCTGTGGAGTGTCATGAGGAGACCTGGGAGAGGAGACACACCTAGGGTAACCAGCTTCTTCCAGTTCACCCAGGACTTTCCGACTTTTAGCACTAAAACTCTTGTGTCCCTGGAAACCCTTCAGTCTTGGAAAGACTGGGATTGCTGCCCATCCTAGAGACATTTTCCCAAAACCTGCTTCTGTTCCCACAGAAAGCAGAAGAGGGCTTGGCAGGAGTCAGATGCTCCATCCTCACAACACCCTGCAAGGTGTATGCAATTGTCCTCATATTACAGGAGAGGAAAGTGAGAATCGGACAGCTGCCCAAGGTGACCCAGCTATGACACAGGGCTCTGAATTTGTGTCTCTCCTTCTCAGGGTCCTGGTCTTTCCTTTACATTGTGCTTTGGGAAACATCTCCCAGCCTGAGTGGCCTCTGTGTTCAAGTGGCTTCTGTCCCACAGGACCCTGGATTAGGTCTCCTCTGAAGGCATCCCCAGCCTCAATTATGGTACAATCAAGAGATGGTTAATTTGGTACAGACAGGACATGGTTAATATGGCAAAGGGATCCCAGCTGCAGGATGAAACCATCATGGACTTTTATTTTGGGGGAGGAGGGTGGGAAGCTTGCCTGCAAGTGGGTGGGAGGAGAAGATTCTTCGGGAGCCTGCCTGCCCCGCTTTATTATTAGGTTAATTGAAACCATAAAAGTAAACTCAGATTTGCATTAAAGCCCTGCATAGCAGATGGCGACAAGTTCCAAGGATCATAAAAAGAGGATTGAAAGTTATAAAGCGTCTTGGGCTCATCTGTGCCAGAGCACTGGAGGAGAGGCATTGTGGGGGTGAGCCTGCACCCCTCTCCACCCGGCAAGTCAGCTCCTGGGACTACAGACCTGGTCCTGCAC
>CAUYRT010043076.1:0-35270 GCA_963574885.1 Lepilemur ruficaudatus | reverse complement strand
GTGTCTGTATGAGGCCTGGTGGAAAGCTGTTTGCTGTGACTGGTGGCTCCTCTGCTTAGCAGTTGTGTGAAGTCAGCTGACTTATTCTTTGATTTCATCCCACCACCCAACAGAAATTTTGTGGTTCTTTTTTTTTTCTTAATTTTGTTTCTGAGTGCTTTATATAAAAGTGTACGTGTATTATTTTTTTCACCAAATTGGAGTCACGCCAGATTAAATTCCATCTTAAAAAAATTTTATTATGGTAGTTTTTAAAAACACAAAATGTAGCCTGGGCAACATAGTGAGACCTCATCTCTACGAAAAATTAGCCAGGTGTGTTGGCACCTGCCTGTAGTCCTAGCTACTTGGGAGGCCAAGGCAGGAGGATTGCTTGAGCCCACGAGTTTGAGGTTGCAATGAGCTATGATGATACCACTGCACTCTATCCCAGGCAACAGAGCAAGACCCTCTCTTAAAAAATAAAAATATAGGGCCGGTGCAGTGGCTTACGCCTCTAATCTTAGCACTCTGGGAGGCCGAGGCAGGAAGATTGCTTGAGGTCAGGAGTTTAAGACAAGCCTGAACAAGAGCAAGACCCTGTCTCTACTAAAAATAGAAAACATTACAACACAAATGTTGATGACATAGCCAGTTAAGTATCAGTGAGCCTGATATCTGTGGACTTGTCTGTTCCTGTTGTTTCAAAACCGTTTCATGTACACTACTGAGGTAAGTTTATAACTTGAAATGTGAACTTTTTCTTTAGGGCTAAGAACAAACTATATAGACGTACAAAAAGAAGTTTCAGAGTTCTGTTTTCCAACATGCTGGTAGTTTAGTTATCTTTAGCTGCTTTGTATTTGGAAAGCTTTTATTTAGATTTGCTCCATTTATAGTATATTCTTAGGATGTATGTAGTAAATAAACTTTCTTTGTAGGAAAAAAATTAGCCTGGCAACTAAAAATAGAAACAAAAAATTAAACAGGTGTGGTGGTACGTGCCTATAGTCCCAGCTACACGAGGGGCTGAGGTGGGAGGATCACTTGAACCCAGGAGTTTGAGGTTGCAGTGAGCTACGCTGACGCTATGGCACTTTAGCCCAGGCAACAGAGTGAGACTCTGTCTCAAAATAAATAAAAATAAATAAATAAATGAATAAAATTAAAAAACACAAAGTGTAGAGTGAATGGTAAAATGAACTCCATATCCTTATCTCTCAGCATTAACAATCGTCAGTTTTCTGTGATTCTTGGGTTCTCTCCCTCCCCTCCTTCTACTTTGTTCTGGAGAAAAAGGGGAGCAATATTTTAAAGCAGATCTCAGACACCATATCATTTCACTCCAATACTTTGTTCTCATATTTGTTATTTAGCTATTTACTTTTTGTCTGTAGACTTTTCTTTCTCTTGTTTCTGAAATGACACTTGGACTGTGCCCTGGTGATGTTACAAAGGTGCATACTCTGGTGATGTCCTTTGCACGGTTCTCGTTGGGCTAGTCTTCAAGGATACCGAGGAGGACAGCCCTGCTGGTATGCAAGTTCATGTCTCAGTGGCCAGTAGAACCCAGAGGTATGACTGCTACCTCTCTGCCTTGTAGAGTTGGGTGAAAGGGTAGGCAGTCATTATATGATATTATGTTTAGAAGAAATACCTCAAATCTAAGTCATAATGACTTGTATTATTTATTAAGCTCATAAAACATGGCTTTGAATAGTAAGACTTTCTAAATGGATGTGGCAAGATCCTATTTTGTTTTTCTAACTACCTAGGCAGAATCATTTATAAATTTGCCATCCTTTGAGTACAGTAATAATCTATTTATGTAACATTTTACAGTTTTTAAGGTTTCCATATAGGTTGGTTATTTTATGCTGGTCCCACAGTAGCATTGCAAGTAAGGAAAAGCATTAAATTCCTCCCAGTGAATTCAGAGAAAAGTAGAAGATGAGAGGGCATTGGTCAGTGACTCAGCTTTAGGTCTTCTACTCCTAGCCCAGAAGTCTTTCTCTTTCGAATGTGTTTTGTGTTGCTTTGGAATGTATTTTGAAATTGAAACGTGCCTTTTCCTTTATATTTTATACCTGTTTCTTTATATAGTTGTTACGTCTTATTTTGGGGACATTCATAATACCTCTAGATTGTACAGATGCCTGGGGCACACTGCACTCCTGTTGGCATCCTATTCCGTGGCAAGGCCAGGCAGCACAGCTACTCTTAGAGCCATCTGATTCCTTATGTCGCTGCCTCTTCCTGTGACATTGGTTTCTACCTCTCTCGCGTGCTACTCCAAACCCAGGCTATGACCATTGCTAGAGACCTTTACCTTGGTGCACTGGTTATTTTTGTGACAGAGTGGAATTCATTTGAGGCTAAAATGTCTGGAATTTTTCCTGGAAACTAGAGATATTTGATCTAGTAGAGAAATTGTTCTGAGATTCCTCTACCACCTCCCAACAGAAATTCTGGCAAGCAACAAATTGCCCAATTTCTTTCAAAGTGAGCAATTCTAAGAAAGATTTTAAAAATATCTAGACATGAACATTCTAATGGCTTAAATTCCCTTAGGGAATGGAATGATGCTTCAGGGTTTATGCTTTATTTTCAGGAAAATATTGTAGCAATCTAAAAATTTGTATACTTTGTTTCTCCCGAAGATACTTTCTTTCATCAGTTAAAATTGGTTTCCTACTGAAGTGTCTTGCCTGCTGCAGGTGTATTTCATAAAACATGATTTATGCTTTTGATTTAGGGACATTACATGTATTTATAATACCAAATAGTTGAGTAAGAATTGAACATAATTTTGGTGCAGATATTTTAACCATTGTTTATTATTCAAGGAATTATTTATATAACATGGTTAATAAAGTTTCTAATACAAAATTGCTTTGGAAAAAGTAAGGGAAAGCCAACTAAAATCAAGGGAAATGTGTATTATGGAATATTTCCAACAATAGGCAATGCTATTTTCAAACACATAAAGTATCCAAAATGGTTGATCAATCAAACATTGTCAAAACATTTGGTTTTAACAAATAAATAAAACAGATTTGCAATTAGTGCATTAATGATGACTAAAGTATTTAGAAATAAGTTTGTTTATAAAAATAAAGAGTTTTATACAAAGTCTAATGAAATGTGGAGCTTGTTAGAGATTTTATGTTTTGTGGGCACAACGAGGCTGAGTTAGCCGGTTACGATGAGAGGGCTATCAAAGAGCAATGCCATAAATGGACTTGAGTTTCTGGAGCCAGATGAGATGTCAGAGGGTCTTTATTTTAGTGGCTGTGTGCATGGGGAGGGGAGAAATGGGACAGATGAAAAGAGTGAAATGGAATCTTTTGCTCCGTTGGGAAGTTGCTCTCATAGCCTGGTCTCAGCCTTGACAGTCTTTGTCTTGTGACCTTGGGCAAAGTTCTTTTCTTTGATGATCCCAGTTTGTATACAGTTTGAGAATTGATTTAGAATCTGTGACTTTCAAATTGGGGTGCTTGAATTCCCCCAGATAAGAGGTGGTAGGCCAAGGGGTGTGAAATAACATGCTGAACACAGCACATATTTTTTAAACATTTGGGCAAAGACAGTGGTTTTTATATTAGCGTAGCCATGATTATATTACAGAGCAAAACACAAAATTTACGTGTCGTTTTAAGGTAAACTTGCAATGGTTAAACATAAAAATTGCCCCTCTTATTAGAGCCCCTTAGGGCTGTGCACCCAGACTTCCAGGTGGCTATTCTACCCATAGCAATTTTGGGAAAAAATGTTCAGAATGATATTTAAAAAAAGTTTTATTGTGTATATTTAAGGCATACATGTTATAGGATACTTAAAGATAGTAAAAGGTTAACTATAGTGAAGCAAATTAACATTATCCATCATTTCACACGTTACCCATTTTTGTTTGTTTTTGTGGCAAGAGCAGCTACAGTCTACTCATTTACCATCAATCCCGTATACAGTATGATTTTATTACCTATAGTCCTCATGGTGTGCATTAGCTCTCTAGACTCGTTTGCCAGTTGCTAGATGAGATCTAAAATCTTCTTTTGCTTTTAGTTCCTCTGTAAGAGCTAATCATGGATGCCTTTTCATGTCAGTAATCAAGTGTTTTTGTTTGTTGTTGTTTTATGTGATAGCTTATTTAAAACAGCGTGTGCCATCTAAATAGTATAATTCCAATTATGTTAAAATAAACAGTCTCTTTTTTTTCTTCCCTTCATTCTGCAATATTTATCAAGCGCCTGCTATATGCTAGGCATTGTTTGGGACTTTTAACAAGTTCATTTTTTTGTTTTAATATTTAAATGGTTAAATGTTTTGAGTACGTAATACATTTATATGGTTCCAAATTCAAACAGTATGAAAAGATACATAGAGGCAAGTGTACCTCCCACCCTCAGCTCCCAGGTCTAATTCCTGGAGGCTGTGGATGTTGCTTTTAAGCCTTCAAGCTGTATTTTATATTGCTGTCTGCAAATATGTATATGTCTCTTTCCTTCCCTCTCTTTTACACAAATGGCAGCATACAATACATATGAATCTACCCCCTTGCTTTTTTCATTTAACAATGAGGTTTGCTCTAAGCAAACCCTTAGCACCGGTTTCCTCTGAAGGATAAGGTGGAGGAGGCTTGTTTGCAGTGTCTGTCTCCGTTTAACTTTTTTGTACTTCTGTATTGTTTCAGTCTTTTTATAGGGAGAATATGGTGCTTTTGTGATGATGTGGAAAAGTCCTTTTTTGAAGAAAGAGATAATATTAGTATAAGGTAAATTAGTGCACACAAACACATAGAGATCAGATCTTTGATTTTTGTAATAACTCCCTCTGTGGCTGGAGGTCTCAGGGGTTGAAGGGAGGTGGGTGTGTGTGTGGAGGGCTTTTTTACCCCCGAAGAATGCTTTTGTACCTTTGCCTTAAAGGTTAAGGAGAATGAAACTACATGGAATTCCTCCTCTAGGCAGTTTGTCCTCACATGTGCCCCAAGGTTGGAAAGTGTGAGTTGTGCTCTGGAATTGCATGTGCGGTAGATGCAGAAGATGCTCTGGAGCAAGAGGGACACTCTAGAGCCTGTAGGGAAGGCTGTGTCCCGGGCTCGGACTTTGCGGGAAAACTGCTTTTGTCTCCCAGCTAATGGAATAAGGATAATGTTAGCCCAGGAAAAGAGAAGAGTTGGGAGAGCCTTGGTTTGGAGCTCCCAGAGTGGTGGAATGTTTGACGCTAGGTACACACTGGAAAGCCTTGGGGAGAAACAGGAGGGAGGGAAGAGGGGGTAGAATTTGTTAATAACGATTGCCTAATGCTAGTGGTTACAGTGCACTTCATTTTAAGGACCTGAAAACACATTCCTGAATCTCCTATCAGCATTACCCCGAGGTTCGAAGGCAGTGATGGCATCTCTGGGTGGAGTCCACCACTCAATGGTGGAGCGTTCAGGCTTTGGAGCATGTTGTTGGGGCTCCGCTCCAGTGTGTGACCTTGAATACCTCACTTAACCTCGAGTACCTCACTTCGCAGGCCCTGGTTTCCCCACCTGTCAATAGGTATTCCTATCCCTTTTTGTAGAAGTGATTTGTGTTTAATGAGCTTAGATCACAGTAGCCTTTCAGTACATACTAGCTATTACCATATTCCTCCCTGCAGGAGGAGAATAGGAAGCTGGGAAAGCAACAAAGTGATGAACCCACTATCTCTCAGGTGGGCCAGGTGCTTTCTGAGAAAAGAACTTAGACTCTTAGCCCCTGCTCAATTCTCTGCATAAACTACTAGGCAGTTTAGTCCTTGAAAAATTCAGGGTTCTTCAGAGGAAGTCACCTCTGCCTGGAAGCCAGAGCATCAAGCCCTGTCTGTCACGTTGGTTGGTTCAGAGAACTACACATGCATTTCATTTTAGTAGCATACAGGTTCCCACTTTGGCGTTGAGAGAACGTTAAGTGGCTGTTAACGTCCTTGTGTGAGGTGTGGATGCTGAAGAGCTTGGCTAGTAATGACAGTATCCCATAGAAAGGTGGTTGTATCACATTGATTTTCTCATTACCTCAACAAATAACCATGCTGTAATGGTTTTGTAATTGCCATCTAAGCAATATGAAGTAATATATTCTATCCTGCAGCGCAGTAAATCTTATACTCTCATGTTTATAAATAATGATGCGTATTTCCAAAGTTGAGGTTAAATCCACAAAGGCTGTGGTTGCAATAATTAGTTTTATAATTCTTTATGTGGTCTGGTAGAGAAGTGTTTAAAATTTTGACCTGCCTCTCCAGACCCCTAGGGTTAGTTGATTTTCTGGTTCCTTCAGGGTTAGATTTATATTTTAAAAGGAGGGATTGTTTCATAATATAATTTTAACTACCATATGTTAGGTATCCTAGAATTGCCCTCTTATAATCTAAACTCAAGTATAACCACAGAGGCAGCTGTAGAAGAAAAAATTTTAATGTCCTATGCCACAGCCTAAAGATCCCTGCAGGAGAGCCCAGCAGGCAGAGGGTAATGGTTTTACAAGAGAGAACCCTCCACAGCATATAGTAGGGGTTCAGTTCTTGCGTTATGCAGTTAACATGCTAGAAATCAAGCCCGAATGCCTTTCGTGTTCTCAAGCTCTAATGACAAAACCTGTTTATCCAAAGGAAGAATGAGATGGAATAAGAGATGTGCCGTTGGTACTCCCAAGCTGAGGCTCTCCCATGCCTTCCCCAGTCCTCTGACATCTTCCCATCCTACTCCTAGAATGCCCCCAAATCACCTTTCTTATCAAATCTCAGACTCCTTTATCTTAGTTCACAGTGCTTATTTTGCAGAAAAATAATGCCTCACTTAAAAGTAATAATAGTAATTGATCTCATGGAGCCCTTATAAATTATAGGCACTGAATGCTTTACGTATATTATTTCATTTAATCTTCATACTAATTTTATAACAACTTTGTAGTAACTTTTCAAGTAGCTTTGCTTTTTATGGTACACTGAAGGAAAGAGGACTAGGAAAGTTAGAAACCTTGCCCAAGGTCATGTGACAAGAACTGGTAGAGTGGGCATTGGAACCCAAATCTACCAGATTCCAAAACTTCCACTCTTAGACCTAGCTTTTGCATAATAATAGCTGCCACTTATTGAAGACTTCCTGTGTTCCAGAACCATGCTTGCAAAAACAGCTCTTTGAGGTTACCATATTAAACCAGACAGATGGACAGCATGTACCCTTTGATGTGATCACTGAGTTGGACACATCATCACTTCTGGGGTGTTTTTGCCCGAAATGCATAGCCTCAATCTGATCATGAGAAAACATTTGAAAAACCCAAACTGAGAGCCATTTTACAAAATACGTAGTACTTTTCGAAACTGCCAGTGTCATGAAAGGTGAGGAAAGATTGAGGAACTGGCACATATTAGAAGACATTAAAGAAACACAAAATTAAATGATCAGGGGAACAGAGAAAAGGATACAGGAAATAAAATTGGTGAAATTCAAAGAAAATATGTTGTTTAGTTAATAGTGTTATAACAATGTTACCTTCCTGGTTTTGATAATTGTACTATCCTTACCTAAGTTGTTAATACAAGAGGTGAGTAGTATGACTCAGTTTTCTATTATAGCAGCTTTTCTGTAAATCTAAAATCGTTTCAGAATAAAAATTAAAAAACTGCTTTTTAAACCCTCAGAAGTTGATGTTACTTATTTTTGTTTTAGGATGAGGAAACAAGAGGCTCAAATGTTAGGTAACTTACTTAAGATCATAAAAATGGTAGTCATTAGTGAAGGAAGGAGGATAATTTCTGATCCAGCCTAGAGATTTCAAAGCCCACGCATCTTAGTCGGTTCAGTCTGCTATAACAAAATGCCATGGGCTAGGTGGCTTATAAACAGCAAGAATTTATTTCTCACAGTTTTAGAGGCCAGGAAGTCCAAGGTGAAGGCGCTGAATGGTTCTCTGTCTTCCTCCTGGATGACTGTCTTATTGTGCTCTTGTGTGGCAGGAAGGTCAAAGGAGCTCTCTGGAGCCTCTTCTACAAGGACATCAATCCTGTTCATGAGGGCCCTACTTTCATATTCTAATCACTTTCAAAAGGCCCCAGTCCCTGGTATCACCTTGGGGGTTAGGATTTCAATATATGAATTTGGAGTGGGGGATATACACAAATATTCAGTTTTATAGCACCATGTTAACTGCTATGCTTTATGGCTATCTTACGTTAAACATCAGCCTCAAGCAACTGCATTTCCATTAGACAGTCTTTATTTTATACTGAGAAAAATGGTATCTTGAGCCTATTTTTAAAAAGCAATGCATATATTTTACTAAATATATGTATGTATTTTGTGTGTATAAATAGAGCAATATTCATAGAAACTTTTATATTTAAGGCAATTTAAAACACCACATGAAACAGCACACAAATCAAAGTTATATTTTTTAATCAAGAAAAATAAAAACTAGTCACTATAAACTCTTGTAATCTTTAAAAATAATTTCTACATCCTGGGTCTCCAAATTATAAATGTCATATTTCTCTTGCTTCTTGCTGCCTGGCTTTCCGAAACTTTTCTCTGTGAATGTAGTTGGCACAGTTACGCAAGTGAAGCTTATATTGTTTAATTCAAAAGATACATGAAGAAAACCATCTTTCTGCTTTATTAAAAGATTGATAGTTTGAAAAAAATACGTAGATTGTTTTGAAACTTCAGTCCAAAAAGAAGAATGCAAGTTTGAAAGTTCTGTATAAGTTTTAAAGTCCTTATGGAATATAATTATAATAGAAATCTTTTTAAACTTTAAAAGAAAAAAAAGAAGAAATGGATCTTTTGGCTCTGTTCCCCACCAATTTAATGATAAATTCTGCGTGATTCTTTGGTGTAATAGGATTAGAATTGTAGTACAAAGATCAAACTTCAAATCTCTTTCTGAGCCACAATGTGGCTTTACATCTGTAAAATAGGTACAATACGCTAACCCAAAATTTTTGCTGAGATGATTGGATAATTTTATAAAATACTTTCAAATAAAAGACTTCAACATACATTTCTTTGTTTTAAAAACTTTTTTCTTCTTTCGTATTAAGAATCTATCGTACAGTTGTTTGTGACTCCTGAAATTAATAACCTGCTTCTAAAGACTTTGACTTTTGTTATTTTAATTTACATGTGTTAGATATTTCATAGAAATACAGAAAACCAGTTGCTGTTTGCCAAAACGTTGCATCAGCTAGCGTACTATGGTGCTATTTTAAATAATATGTAACTCCTGTGGCCATTTGATAAAACTAGAAGCTCATTAAATGAAGCCCAGAGTGACAGGCCTACCTATGAAGTTTAGTTTCATAAGACCAGAACTATTTCAGGGGCTGTTTTTGAGAGGATCTGTTACTTATATCTGTCTGCTAAATTTAATCTGTCAGTTTGCCAGGTCTCTTCTCTCAGTTTCCGTTTATAATAGAACAGCAGTCCCCAACCTTTTTGGCACCAGAGACCGGTTTTCATGGAAGACAATTTTTCCATGGACGGGGCTGGGCTGGGGAGGGGTGGGGATGGTTTCAGGATGATTCAAGCACATTACATTTATTGTACAGTCAGACCTCTCTGCTAATGATAATCTGTATTTGCAGCTGCTCCCCAGCACTAGCATCACCACCTCAGCTCCACCTCAGATCATCAGGCATTAGATTCTCATAAGGAGCGGGTGACCTAGATCCCTCCCTGTGCGGTTTACAATAGGGTTCGTGCTCCTATGAGAATCTAATGCAACCGCTGATCTGACACGAGGCAGAGCTTATGTGGTGATAGGAGTGGCTGTAATTACAGCTGAAGCTTCATTCACCCTGCTGCTGTGTGGCCTGGGTTCCTGTCAGGCCACTGACCTGTACCAGTCTGCAGCCGGGGGGTTGGGGACTGCAGTAATAGAGGATGGGTGTTTGTGTGTGGTTTTTTTGGTCAAAGGGGGTATGTGTGTATGTGTGTGTATGTGTGTTTTAAAGGGCATCTACCTTTAAAACATCTGTTAATTTTTATAGACTCTTATTGTTTACAAAAGTAATTATTCATTATAATATAAATTTTTCACTGTGACAAGATAGGCAGAATTATTAAATCATCAGGAGTAACTTTTGTCAGTTTGGTACGTAGACCTAAATTCTTATTTTCTGTGCATATATGTATGATATAGATATCACAAAGCCATACACTTACTGAATATAAAGCTTGCTTAAAATTAGCAATGAAGAATATCACATGCATTTTTTTCATATCTTTCCCAAGAAGATAATTTACAATTGTGCAGAATTGCTTGTAAAGGTACAGATTTATCTGATTAATTTTCTATTGTACGTGTAGACTTTTTCCCCCACCCTGAGATTGGCTGATGCGAACTGAAGCCTGCAGGTTAGAAGTCAAACTTAATCCCAATTCTTAATTCTTAAGCTTACTACCATGTAAAAATTACCAAATATAGAAGAGATATATGTGTGTATCCAGATATGATCTAACAGTCTAATTTTACCTAATGGTTTCAACCTTTGTAACCTCAGAAAAATTTATTAAAAAAGAAGAAAATGACAACCTGCCTTTCACCCTTTAGTTCACAGTTGGAGAGTGGCCCAAAGCGCCACTTTCTCCTTAGACAAATCTTGCAGCAAAGGGATGCTAACATCTAGCCAGCAGGGTGGTTAGGCTTTCATTCTTCCCTCCGCTGTCCTACTTTTTCTTCCACACTGTGTTTAAACCCCTAGGAGGTAAAAGATGGAGAAGGTTGGGGTGAAGGCAGACTCGCTTGCCTAGGCCGTGCTGGGCCACCCTTAGGACCTGCCCACGCCTGCTACAGGGCCACTCCTCTGGGTTCTCTTTACTCACAGGCTGAGTGTATAGTTTCCTAATTAACATTTATTTAGTTAACATTTTTTTTCAATTGTGGCAGGTACACCTAAAATTTACCATTTTAAAAACCATTTTTAAGTGCACGATTTAATGGCATTCAGTATGTTAACATCATTGTACAACCATCAACAATATCCCTCTCTAGAACTTTTTCATCATTTCAAACGGAAGTTGTCTTTTAAATACTTAGATTCAGAACAAAAATACGTCCCTAAGGCCAAAAGCAATTTGATCTAAAGTCAACTGAAATTAGTGATAGAGGAAACACACAAAAGGATTTCTTTCTCGTTGTTCCTTTTCCTCCATTGATTTACTCCAGTTACTTTTTTCGTTACAGACAAAAGATGTTGTGGTTTTGTGCTGCAGCCCCACACTTTTGTCTATTGAGATTGTGCTCCCACGGTTTGCAGTGCTTTTGCTTATACCTCAGAACATTCTCCCAGGATGGTTTTTTTCCTTTCAGAACACTGTTCTCTGTCACTGTTTCATATACCATGGGACTCAGACAAATGCTTTTTAAATTCTCAGTTATATATTTGTTTTAATATTCATTTGTTTTTTAAAAAATAGCCATTGAAACCTGTGTTCATGGATATTGTTGCCTAGAACATGGCTTAGTTTAAAAAAGAGAGTGTGAACCAATTTAAAGAACATTATTAAGTAAATAATAGTATAGGTGATATAAGGAGGTTACAAATTGGGGTACAAGTAAATAATGTTTGGGAAACAGGTTCTGAGTGGTCTTTAAGTAGCCGACACCTCACCCCATTGCTTTGGCTTTGCCCTGGCATAAGGATGAAGCCAGGGCTTTCTTAGTCTCTCTCTCTCTCTCTCTCTCTCTGTCTCTCTCTTTTCTTTTCTTTCCTTCCCTTTCCCTTTCCTTTTCTTCGACTGAGTCTTACTCTGTTGCCCTGGGTAGAGTGCAATGGCATTATCATTGCTTGCTACAACCTCAAACTCCTGGGCTCAAGTGATCCTCCTGCCTCAGCCTCTGGAGTAACTAGGGCTACAGGCACTGTGCTACCACACCTGTCTAATTTTTCTGGTTTTAGTAGACACAGAGTCTCTCGTTTTTGCTCAGGCTGCTCTCAAACTCCTGAACTCAAGCGATCTGCCCCCCTCCCCGCCCCTGCCTCTGCCTCCCAGAGTGCTCAGATTACAGGCATGAGCCACTGTGTTCAACTGCCCTTCTCTTTTTTGATTCAGGTCATGGATACAAAGAGAAAGGTTCATTCTACTGACCGTGTTAGGTCTTGGTTGGGTGGGTCTTTCTGAAGAGTGATCACACTGCTAGGAATTGTCACTTGAGCAAGCTTTGGGGCTTGAGATGGGTGAAAGAGCTTATCCTGGGACTGAGGAATGGCAGTGCCTGCAGTGGGGTTAGGGGAAGGAGGGAGCTGCTCTCCAGGTCCTGCTTCTCTTCTGTTTTTCTTTCCTGTTGCTCTTGCCAGAACTGCCACTGCCAGCAAGATCGGGGCAGGTCCTAAGCAACCTGGGTTTCAAAAGAGGGAAATCCCAAGGAAATATGACTGCAAGAGAAGGTGAATTCCATGATGGCTGGTTCTTGTTTCCTGATGGTCACTTGTATTTCAGAAAATATGCATAGCTCTGGACTTTAGAACTCTTAAGTAATCATCTTCTTTTTCCTCTTCTTCTATTTCTCCTTTTCTCCTGCTCTCTCTGTAATCTTTATTTTTTTGAAAGCATAAAATGATACATAATTATTTATATATATAAATCATTTATGAACAAGTGAAATTCCCTTATCATCTTCAATTCTCCATCCCCGTTTCCCCATAGCCTCTGTATGTATATGTTTCTAGACTTTTTATGCTTATATATATGTATGCATACATATATACACATATAAAAGTATATGCCCACATGTATGTGATAAATACATTTTAAAATGAAAATGATATCTATTTCTGTATCACAGACATGTTGATTATGTACAGATACACCTCATTCTTTGAAATGATTGCATGCTGGTCTGTTTGAGGAGGTACAAAATTTATTTATCCAAACCATAATGAAGAATGGTTAGGTGCTTTTGAAAATTCTTTATATGTGTAGGACTGCCACTAAATATTTTTGAACATATGTCTTGATTCACTTTTTAATGTTTCTCTAAGGAAGAAATTGAATTTCTGGGACATGAAGTATATTATAGATTTTGGCAAATAATGTCACATTGCCTTCTTTACATAAAGGCAATGACAGTCTTCACTAATTTTTGCCTTTGTTTAATCTGAGTCTATATTACTTGTACTCACTTACTTACAGTATGTACTTACTGTTTCATACCTTTGGCAAATTTTATTCTGTATATTCTACCTTAGCGTGTTCTCTTTGCTTCCTTACCTAGATTATGAATTGCTCATTGTCGGGGATACATAGTGCTTTAATGGTACATGTTCAATACAGTATGGATTTTAGAAACAAAAGTCCTCCCTAATTATTTGGAAAGAATATAGTAACTCCAAGTTCAATGTGTTATTCTGTCATTCTTGTAGGCACTTGTTTAATATTATTTAAAGGTGGGTAATAACCATCAGGTAGGAACTAATGTATTAAGAGGAAGTGCTCAGATTTACTGGATACAGTTAATGACTGATTTCACTTATTCATTTAACAAATATTTTTAAAGAGCCTATTCTGTGCTAAGTGCTGTACTAATTTGCTGAAAGTTTTAGGTCTGACTATATATTTTCATGTAAGTGTGGAGTACTTATGAATAAAAATTTTGAATTAGTATATGAATATACCTTTGAGTGGTTCTTCAGGCATTTTAAATCTTACTGCCGTGGCTGGCTGTGAATGTAAAAACTCTGCCTAGGACAGAATTTCAGACTTATTTGTTTCAGTCTCTGTTTATGATCTACATGTTTGTGTTGAAAAATGTACATTTTTTAGGTTAGCTTTATAGAATATAACTAAAGTTAAAATTCTCAGTCCTAAAATTTAAATAAAACACGGGTGAATTATAGCCTTTTTGTTTCTTTCCCTCCTTCCATCTCTCTCTGGTGTGCCCTTAGTTTTAAAAGAGTTGTTTTCTTTGGGTTGTTTTGCCCTAAAAGAAGAATTGTGAAGAGGAATCAGTAAAAAGAGGGAGGTGGCTCCATAAATCAAGTGTGAAAGATTTTTCCAGGAAAGAGGCTGGTGTAAGAGCTGCAAGTGACATGTATAAATACAAATTTAAGGCTTCATAAGGAGATACACTGGTCTTGAAATTTTGGCCAAAAAAATCTGATATAGAAGTAGAATCACTGAAAGTGTTTCTATCTTGGTAGAGGAGCAAACATGTCAGGCAAAAGATGTGATTAAGGCTCTGAGAAGAAGAGCTTACCCTGGATTTTCCAGGTAAGCACCAAATGCAGCCGTATGTATCCTTATAAGAAAGGGGCAGAGGGAGATCTGACATGCAGAGGAGAAGACAGTGCGAAGACAAAGGCAGAGATTGGAGACCTGTGGCCATAAGCTGAGGAACATCAAGGAAGCCAACAACCACCAGATGATTAACAGGCAAGAAACAGATTCTTCCCCGCAGCCTCCAGGGGGAGTATGGCCCTCCCAGCACCTTGATTTCAGACTTCCTGGCCTCCAGACCGTGACGATAAATTTCTGTTAAACGAGCCACCCAGTTTGTGGTTATTTGTTACAGCAGCCACAGGAAATTAATACGTCATTCTAAGGTCCCCCAAATCTAAGCCCATTGCAGCTCATCTCAGTCCAGATCTCATCTAAGTGAAGTATAGGGTACCAGGAAGAAGATGGCGCTGTAATGAAAGCATACATCTAGAGATTAGAAGACACAATAAGAACGTCTTCCATCAGTGCTACAGTTTGAATGTTCACCCCCTTCAAAACTCATGGTGAAACTTAATCTCCAGTGTAACAGTACTAGGAGGTGATTGGGTCATGAGGGCTCAGCTGTCATGAATAATTAATTCGTTCATGGATTAATGGGTTATCACAAGGGTGGGTTAGTTATTATTAGGATGAGTCTGTTAGAAAAGCCAATTTGGTTCCCTCTCATGAACCAAAAGCATCCTTATCTCCCTTCTGATGTTATGATGTAGTTTGAGGCCTTCACCAGAAGCCACCAGATACAGCTGCCCAATCGTGGAGTTCCCAGCCTCCAGAACCAGGGGCCAAAATAACATAGCTTTTTGTGTATCGTTTGTTCTTTGTTACCATAGTTGTCAATCAGTTCTGGACACTCAGCCAATAAAGTGGCAAAGATTCAGTCTTGAATTACATGAAGGGGGTGCGGGCGGAAACTGGTGAAGGCCCAGCTACTAAGGAGGCTGAAATGGGAGGATCGCTTGAGCCCAGGAGTTCAAGGCCAGCCTGGGCAACATAGTGAGACACTATCTCTTAAAAAAAAATTTTTTTTTTTTTTTTGGTGAGGAAAATTAGGGTATAAAGAGTTACTTTATGTTCATATCATGCTAAATCTTTATACACCTCTTGTGTTCTTTGCTGTTCTGTAGTATGAATACCTTCACATGTGACCAAACAATCTGGGCAAACCAGTGTCCGCCTTCTGCTATCTCTTCTGCTTCCCATCTCTCACTTCACTGTGAACTTCAGCCAGAATGTGGGCGTAAACCTTCTCCGTCTGATACCACCCAACTCCTCTTTCTTCCATTCTGTCTTCAGAGAAATGTGGCCGACTTTGCAGAACAGCTTGTCCCCTGCTTATTTCTCCCCTGGTGGCGTCACCCTCTGTGCTGTAGCTAAGAAGTTGAGCTTCCTTCTCAAGGTTTGCGCCTTGGCCAGCTATTAAGTTACAGCCCTCCCGCCCACTCTCTTCATTGGAATGCACTCTAGCTGCTGAGCCATCATGGGCCAAGGTTGCTACATGGCAGTGCCTCTTTTTTTATTTTTTTTATTTTTAGGACAGGATCTTGCTCTGTCACCCAGGCTGGAGTGCGATGGCACAGCCATAGCTCCTTGTAACCTCTAATTCCTGGGCTTACGTGATCCTTCTGCCTCAGCCTCCAGAGTAACTAGGACTACAGGCGCATGCCAACTACCTGGCTAATTTTTAAATTTTTTGTAGAGACAAGGTCTCACTATGTTGCCCAGGCTGGTCTTAAACTCCTGGCCTCAAGCAGTCCTCCTGCCTCGGCCTCCCAAAGTGCTGGGATTACAGGTGTAAGCCACCATGCCCACCTAGTGCCTGACTCTTAAAATTCTTCCTTTCTACGCCATCTTTGATGCCTTGGTTGATCCTCAACCAAGACCCATTTTACATGTCCTTGTGCTCATTATCTGTGACTAGGCAGACAAGCACCAGGTCACACCCTTAAATCTTTTTACCTCTTATATTGTTCTAGCCCAGAAATCTCTACCCGTCTGCCTCCCCACCTCTTTTGTTATAGTCATCTCCACAGCACCCTCAGGCCAGCCACCAAACCTGTTCTTTCAAGCTCTGGGTATTTACCTAACCTCACTTCTTTCTGCTTCGGTGCTCTGGCCTCCTAACCCAACCTGTGGTCACAGTTTTTTAACACTGTTCTGACCACAGCCCTAGAATTTCTTGTTGACTTTGTCCTGAGTTCTGACAATTCTGTTATCCCAATCCTCAGTCCTAGATTCACATTTTTTTAATTTGCACCAGGATGCAAAGACACTAAACAAGTTAAATATATAGTGTGAAAGGTCATCATCAGGGCAGTTCAGTTGATAAAAAGGGTATTTGAACAGATGCTTGAAGGAGGCAGTGGAATGACATATGAGGATATTTAGGGAAGAATATTCCAGAAGAAGGGACCAGAAGTGCAAAATCTAATATACTATTCTAACTGCTGTTAGAGAAACAGTAAGTGGCCGGTGTGGGAATGGGCAAGTGGGGAGAGATTGTGGCTGGATGAGTAAGATTGAGAGGAAGGAAGACAATGAGGTCAGGTGGGTAGCAAGAGCCAGAGGACATGGGACTTTGTGGTGGCCTAGCAAGTAAGAGCTTTGATTTTTACTTGGAGGTCCAACACAGAGGGTTTTGAGCATAGAAGTGATTTTAAGGGGCAAAGGTGGAAGCAGGGAGACACCGGACAGCTGGGGTGTTAGAGGTGGTTGATTTCTGGATATATTTAGAAGGTAAAGCTCATGGGATTGGCTCTAAAGATTGGATTGGGGGTAGGAAAGAACACTCACACGTGCATTCACCATCTAAGAGTCTTTGCTAGAGCAAATAGCAGGGAGCAATTGCAATTTACTAAGCTGAAAAAGGCATGCAAGAGGAGTCAGTCTGGAGGAGAAAGACGGTGTTTGGTTTTGGATGTTTCAACCTAGTGAGGCAGGAACCATGGTGTATGCTTTGTTGTGGCTCACAGAATGCCCAGGACAAGGCTTTATGCATAATAGGTGCTTAATAAATGTTTGGTTTTATTTTGATTCAGTGATTTTGGCTTCCATAAATATGTATAGTTTTCAGCCCTTAGCTTCTTAGTGCTAGCTCTTTTTATACCAAAGAGAAAAGCTCATTAGGTTTATAAATAGAAGATAAATTTGAGCTGTGTCTTTAGTGAAATTGATGTGGCTATAGCCTTGCCAAAGTGCTTTGATAATCTGTTCTCTGAATGCTAATCATCAAGTTCCTTTAATGAACAGGATCTCTATATAATATATACTTAGTTCTATTGAACAACTTACTTTGGTCATGAGACTTTTGTATTACATGTGAAGTACAATTCTTTTATCATAGGAGTAGAACATGATCAAAATATGGAATAGACACCCATAGGACTGCCACTGTTATTTTATGGTAAAAAAGTAGTTTCCAGATGTAATTTGAAAAGTCATTGTTGGGAATTTTTAGGTGCTAAATTTTACCCCCCTTACCGAGGTTCTTTTCCTCCAGGTGTAGTACATAATTGCTGTTCTTAGTCATTTTTCCAGTTTTGATCTTCATGACTAATGTTCTGTTCTTTTACAAATTAAATCCATATTTTTCCTTGTTCCTTGTTTCTTTTTTATACTGAAATAACCTGTGACATTTCAAAGTTAAATTGTTTGATCTCATAGTTTATATCTTTAGATCATTTGACAAGATTTTGAAACGCTTTTAATGAGCCATGACACCTTCCCAGGTTATGATAACATAATGCTCTCATTGTATGTAAGAATAACATTTCGTCAAATGGTTTAGGTATTAATGTGTACAGATTTTGAAAAATGGAACACTACCTGATCTGGGCATAAAAAAGACAACTTAGGACAGCGATACCTGCAGTTCTGTTTTAGTGTCTAGGACCTGTCAGGTAAGAAATAATTAGGCACGTGCCATCTTGTTACTGTGTTACTCAGGTGTGCCTGTATTCTCTTATTACCCCTACCAATGTCTCAATCGTTAATACACATTAATGAATAACTCACCTATAAAGGATGTGGAAAAATTATCACACTTTCAGAGGCTGTTGGGAAACATCTATAAGGTCCTACGGTTAGACTGTATTTCCCACTATGATACCCTTAGAAATCTGATTAAATATACCACTGAGGAGGATTTTGGTAGCTGTGAAAAGTGTGAAGGCTTAATTTTAGGTGGAAGACGGCTGTGTATACAATTTGAAAAAAAAACTTCAAGTATTTTTCTTTTAATTCATTGTGCAAATATGAAATTATGAATTTTTGGATGTTTTTCATTTTTATATTATAACATTGACTCTAGATTTTGTTTCTTTTGCTTATAGCAAAGAATAAAAAATTGGCAACCTCTCTTGGACCTTTTTAGGTATAACAATGGAATGGCTGATTCCCTTTGTATATTTAAGAAATTAAGTTTTTACTGAGGCCTGTAAGCCTCACTGCGTTTTCTTCTCCTACTAAAGCAAGTGTAAAGAAGAAATGGTATGATTGAAGGAAGCATAATTTCCCATCTGAAAATCCTAGCCGTATTTTTTAAGAGATTACATATTTTTTAAAAATTAGTTTTCTTTTGATGAAATCTCTAAATAGTTTATGGGTTTATTCTTTTTTATAGATAGGGAAAAGTGAGTTTTAAATAAGATAATCTAGTCAGTCTCATATTACGAAGAATCTGAAATTAATGCATGTTTTCAGAATCAAATGTAGTCTACCACTATCTTTCTCTAATATTCATTTTTTCATTCATGGAGCAGGTATTTCTATTGAGTGCCTACTGTATAACAGGTACTGTGCCAGCTCCTAGGGATCCAATAATAGAACATACAACCAAGGGACCTTCTCTTATGGAGCTTCCGTTCTCTCAGGGCAGAAAGACATTCTGCAAGTAAGGTGATATAGGTAAGAGTGCTGTGGTTTGAATGTGTCCCCCAAAATTCATGTGTTAGAAACTTAATCCTGAATGCAACCGTGTTCAGAGGTGGGCCTGTAAGAGGTGATTAGGTCATGAGGACTTTGCCCTTATGAACAGTTTAGTGCCATTATCACTAGAGTGAGTTACCCCCACCCTTTCCCTCTCTTTGCTGTGTCATGGGATGATGCAACAAGAAGGTCCTCACCAGATGCCTGCACCTTGGTGTTGGACTTCCTAGCCTTCGGTCCTGTTGCAGCAGTGCAAAACGGATGGAGACAAAGGATTATCAGAGAAGGTTTGTTTGAAGGGAAGACATAGTATCTGTGGCCTTCCTGACTGAAAGCCAGTCATGTGAAGCATAGGGTGATGGTGTTCCAGGTAGAGGGAACAGCATGTTCAGAGGATGTGAGGCAGGTAGGAACTAAAAGTAGACTAGGGCAATGGAAGTGTAGTGTGCATTGGTGGGACTCAGCCATACAAAGGCAGGAAGGATCTTGTATGGCATATGATAATTAAATGTGGATTTTATTTTAAAAACAATGTAAAGTCATTGCAGGATTTCAAAGATGGGAATCACATAGTTTTAAAAGTTCCCTTTTGCTACTTTATGCAGTTGGGCTTTGGATGGGATTGGGTTTGCCCAGGAGGAGTATTGAGGAGGCTGTGGCGGTAATTAAAATGAAAGAGGATGTCCGGTGAACCATGGTGGATGCAGTGAAAGTGAAGTACTGTCTTGTGCTATGTAACAATGTCTTGGTCAACAGTGGACTGCATATACAATGATGGTCCCATAAGATTATCTTGCAGCTGAAACATCCCTATTGCCTAGTGACACAGCCATCCTGTGCACAGGTTATAGTGCAATGCATTACTCATGTGTTTGTGGTGATGCTGGTCAGTAGGTCAACAGACCTACTGCACTGCCAGTTATCATATAAAAGTATAGCACATACAATTATTTACATAGTACTTGATAATGATAACAAACAGCTATGTTACTGGTTTATACATTTACTATACTATACGTTTTATTGTTATTTTGGAGTGTACCCCTTCTACTAACAAAAAAAAAAAAGGTTAACTGTAAAACAGCGTCAGACAGGTCTTTCAGGAGGCATTCCAGAAGAGGCATTGTTAGCATAGGAGATGACAGCCCCATGCATGTCAGTCCTGCACGCCTTCCAGTGGGACAAGATGTGGAGGTGGAAGATGGTGACATTCTTGATCCTGACCCAGTGCAGGCCTAGGCTAACGTATGTGTTTATGTCTTAATTTTTAACAAAATTTAAAATGTAAAATAAATAACTTTTTTAACATAGAAAAAAGATTATAGAATAAGGATATAAAGAAAAATATTTTTGTACAGCTGTACAGTGTTTGTGTTTTAAGATTAATGTTATTACAAAACAGTAAAAAAGTTTTAAAAATTTAAAAATTTATAAAGTAAAAATGTTACAGTGAGCCAAGATTCATTTATTATTAAAGAAAAATATTTTTTATAAATTTCATATAGTTTAAGTGTACAGTGTTTATAAAGTCTACAGCAATGTACAGTAGTGTCCTAGGCCTTCACATTCACGCACCACTCCCTGACTCATCCAGGGCAACTTCCAGTCCTGTAAACTCCATTTATTCATGATAAGTGTCCTATACAGGTGTACCATTTTTTATTTTTTATGCTGTATATTTACTGTATTTTTCTATATTTATGAAATATATACATTTAGATACACAAATACTTACCATTGTGTCTCACTTGCCTGCAGTATTCAGTGTGGTAACGTGCTTCAGGGGTTTGTAGCCTAGGAACAACAGGCCATACTATTCTGCCTAGGAGTGTAGTAAGCTGTACCATCTAGGTTTGTGGAAGTACACTCTGATACTCAAACAGTGATGAAATCGCCTGACAACATGTTTCTCAGAAGGAAGACATGTTTCTCAGAAGGTATGCCCATCATTAAGTGACACATCACTGTAGATGGAATGATGATATGCTTAAGAGGGAATTGGCAGAATTTGGACCTTTGGTGACGCTGGTTCTTTCTAATACGGCTCTTTTTCGTTTTTGCCAACTCGATAGCTAACGAATGGCATCTTTCCATTGTTTTAATTTTTTTTCTTTTTTTTTAAACTGAGGAGATTGAACTTTTTTCCTCCACATTTGTTGGTGTTTATGGGGAAGTGTGTGTGTGTGTGTGTGTGTGTGTGTGAAAGACAGAGAGAGAGAGAGAGCCCTATTTATAATGTTCATTTAAAGTCTTTTTCTTATCAGATTTTTAAGAGGTCTTTATATTTGCAATCTATGACAAACTTTAAAATATTTTCCCCTTGTCATTTATCTTTTAATTTATGAAATATTTTTACTGTAAGTTTTTCATGGTTATTAAAGTTATGGTTTATACACTTGGTGTCATATGTATGTTGATTTTGGAGACTTTGTAATGCTTGCGAACTTGAGAGAATGCTTTTATGTAAAACTCATTTTGAACTTTGGTTCTTTCAGTGTAACATACCACAGTGGTACGTAATCAAGTCTTTTTAGAAGTAAAGAACTTATTTGAGCTAATACAGAAGAGCCTAGGCTGTGTTCAAGTTTTTTAATCTATTTTTAAAATTGTTTTATCATACTTTTTGTTAACTGATTTTATAATTTATGTAATTTTACATAATTTCCTTAGTTCAGTTGTCATCACTGATTAACTGTAAAGTTCTAATTTTGTTGCATTAAGCTATAGTTATGGAAGCCAGAGAATAAAGCTTATTAAAATTTGTGTAAAGCAAGAATAAATATTTACAGTGATGGTCTTAGCATTAGTCCTTCTAGTAAACTGTGTGCTCTTTAATTTTTAGAACTGTATACTTCTTTGAGGTTCTAGACATGGTCTTGTGAGATTGCAGGATAGCTCGGATATGCATGAAAAACTTGGAAATGGCCATGTTGTTAGTTGTCAGATCACTAGATACAGATTAAATAGTAGAATCACTAGATACACATTAAAATCACATGAGTATAGAGGAGAGAGCATCAGCTGATGGCTTAGAAAACAAGGGTTCTAGTTCTTACAGTTCTATTACCTAGTTGTGTCACTTGGGTCCAGGACATCTTTTGGAAGCTTATCTCCAGGAGTTTGAGAAGAGTGCTGGGATTAGGATGTAATTTCATAGACTCTATGCTGCCCCCTGGTGGTATTCTACCTTAGCCTAAAACTACAGCTGTAGTCACTTTACAGCATGATGTTGTGTTCCAGTGCTGACCTATTTCATAGGTAACGATTATCCTTCTAGAGGGCTGAGCTTTGTGCTATTAACTAACAATCAGTTGATAAAGAAGCTCAGTGAAGATGGGACCCAGAAGTTTGGGAAATCAGTAGACCCTAATTAGAACCAAGAAGTACAGTCAGTGGTGAGTGGAGAGAAGTCAATAAATTGATGGATGCATATTCATTTTTATGAATCACTGTAATTGCTGTCAGGAAAAAAAAAACCTTAATGCATTTGGGGCAAGGGCGAGAAAAAGGTAGGGCAGATCTACACTTTCTTTCATTGAAATCTTTGATTCTTTTTTTGACTTCCAGGAGGCCAAGATAAGTAGGCAGGGAGAGCCATGTATGGGCCAACAGAACATGTTGGGAACATGAATAGTGCCTTCATGGCAAAGGATGCCCAAAGGATATACATTAAATTGCCATCAATTTAGAATTTACCTCTCTGCATGCTCTCTGGTCTGAAAATACTTTGAACTTTTCTAGCTGTCAAAATAAGTATTAGAAATTTATTTTGAAAGTTAGACTTGAACTTGATTTCTCCTATCTTGGCCTGTGCATTGTTGCTAATTTTGATACTTGGTGTTAGTCCCCAAGGTCATATTCCTTAAATTAGGTTTCTTTTTACCTTAGTGAGTCAAATTTATTTTTATAAGTGTCGTCTGATAGACTTTTCTCAGTGAAATGGAAAACCTTTGGCTACCCAACTAATGGGAATTTCTAATCCTCAGTGGACTGCAAAATCTTACTTCAATATAGATGGGATTTTAAAAAACATTTTATATTAATCAAGAAGTTGTGCTCTTTTCCTTCAGTCTGCTGTCAGTGTGTTACCAACACCAGGCAGTCTCCAATTTAAAAACTGAAAGTATTCTTTAAATTAGTTGCTTTTGATTATCTTTGTTAGGTATGGTGATTGGGTGACCCAATCAGTCTTCCAAGGTTCATGGATTGTTAGAAATAGTCATGCTTCTGAGTAAAAGTAATCAGCACACCTCTGACCAAGAATTTCTAACTACTATGGTTAGCATTCTGGGAGAGAAGTAATTTAGAAACTGAAATACTAAATCTTCTAGGACATTTTGATGGTGTATGAGACAAAGGAAAAATTTTTTTAAATCTGAACTGCCTTAGAAAATCTGGAGGAAATTATCCCTGTATAAAAATGGTATATAAATTCTATAGTGGTATTATTTTTATTCTTTCTGTACTATTGAAGAGGCACTATTGCTTATTACAAGGTTGTGATTGAAAATACAATCAGAATTCTACTTTTAATTATCGTGAACACTGTCTTTGTGCTGTAAGTCCCCAGTGGCTCTTCTGGTTAGGGATGGAAATTCTAGTAAGGAAGGTCAGGGATGGAGACTGGAAGCTGGTTGGGTGAGATGGAGGGAAACACAGCCAGGATGCTGAGAAGCAGGATGGGGCTGGAACATTCTTCAAGGTCTTTTGTTGTTGTTGTTGTTGTTATTCTCTTTAACATAACTAATTAGCATGGAATAATAACAGAAAAGTATTTTTTTCAGTCATTACTGGAAGTTTTCTTGAATGATTTTTTAAATTATTTTTATATTTAAAAGATTTTAAAATCTTTGACTTTTTCTGTGCTGTTTCTTGAGCTCCTATTCAGATATTGAACTTCCAGATTACTTTTTTATTCTTTTCTCTGAGTTTTCCATATTTTGACCTACATATGAGATTTTTTTCAATTTTGTTTTCTCTTTTATCTATTGAATTTTCCATATTTACCATGAATTTCTAGGAGGTCTATTTTTAAAACATAGGTCCTTTCTTGCACCATCTTGTTGTTGGCTACCTTACCTCTGAGAATATTAGTAATAGTTTTTCTTAATATTATCATTTCCCTACTTAGTCTGTTTCCTCCAAGTTCTTGTTTCTTTGTTTTATTCTTTGGCTTTTATATCTATTGGGTGTTTTTTCAAATGTCTAGTGATTTTTTTTTTAGTTGTCCATTCATACTTTAAAATAGGCACTAATGTAAAGCCTTTGGAAGCTCTTTCCATGAGAGGAACTTGTTTATATGGGTTTCAGTGCAAGGCGATCCGTGTCCTTATGTCTTTTCTTCTTAAAATTTTTGAGATTTCTGAAAAAAAATCATCTGATCATTTACCTGAAAGTTATTCTGGATGCCTAATGAGGTAAAGGGTGAGGGCAGATCCTACTTAATCTGTTTGCAGTTTTTAACCCTTTGCTTTTAGTGTGGTACCCCTGCTTTCGACTGTGTTTGGTGTCCCCTGTTCTAAAGGCTCTTCATTTCTCCTTTCCAGAGAACAAACTTCCCGTCTTCTCTGGTGTGGGGAGGAGGCAGTTGCTCAGCTGTGCAAAGTGAGAATCTAGAGATAACTCCTCCCCCCATCTTCAACCAATCCTATTTTTAGCTCCACTTTCACAGCCTTTTCCAACGTACTTGATGCCACAAGTCCTCATACTTTTAAGGCTTCTGTTGTATACGTCAGATTGCTGCTTGTCTCTTTCCCCTCTGCTCACTTAGGGCTCTGTGGTCTTAGGCCTGTAGGTCCATCACCACTAATTCATCTTCTTCCCAGCGTCCTAAACTGTGTTGCTGTTTTCTCCTCTGCTCTTCCGCTCTCTTTGCCTTTCTCACTTTCTTATCCTTTTTTTTTTTTTTTTTAAATCTCTCCCCTACGATTTCAGAGGATTTTTTGGAGGCAAAGAAGAGGAATATATATGTTTAGTTAGATATCTTTTTGAAATCTGGTTCATCTTTTAGTTGGTTGGATTCTATTTTCTGTTCCCCTTTTTGCCCCCAAAAAGAAGATATGGGTGCTGGATTGTTTGAGATCTTTGAGGTTTGAAAAAGCTCATCAATTGTCTTTACATTTACATAGTCTATGTTTTTGCTGATTTCTCTTCCTCTTTTGACCCGCCTTTAACCCTTTCTCTCTCCCTTTCCTCCTGAGGTCCCAGAGGGTCACAGAGGAAAGAAACTAGCATTTCCCTGTATCATCTTTAAACACACCTTTTTCTTTTTTTTTTAAATCACATCTTGTTCTTTCATTATGGTTTCAGTTGTTTGTTTCATCTCTTTAGTACACTCCACAGTCTCTTTCAACCTGTTTTATTTTCTCAAATTTATGGTTCAGTAAACTTCCTGTTTGTTGCACCTGCCAAATCTCCCTCATGTGATGTATAATTTTCAATTATTTACTCATCTTCAGCAGAATTATTTTTTCCTTGGGAATCCTGTGAACCCTTGTTTGTTGAGGGGTCTCTCAGGAGCTATTTTGCATTTATTTCTCTTTTGTATTTACAGTAGTATCTTAGTTTGGTACTCTCACACCACACAGGTAGTGTAAATTTGGACTCTGGATCACTGTGTGCCAATTCCATGGGTCCAGTTTTTCTGGTCTTGCAGTGATCCTTGCTTTATTCAAGCTCTCCGTTCCAGCCCTGCCCAGGCTGGGCTCTTAAGACCCTGCCTAACCCCTAGATGTGAGAGTCCAGGTCTGTATCCCTCTGGGCTGTAAGTGTTAGTGTGTGTCTTTCCACTCTGGCTTTGAGATGATTATTCTTTTGGTACATGGGAAATTCCTTTTCTTTATTTTGAAACTGATTATGCTATTAACATTTCAGCTGTTACATTTTATGTAGATTTTTATACGCTTGATGTACAAAGAAGACACACATCCCTGGGTCCGTGTTCTGGAACCATAAGCCATCTCCTTTGCATTCTCATTTAGTCATATAGTCAATAAACATCTATTAAGTGTGCACTATGTATTAGGCTCTAGAGATTGCAATGCAAATGTGACTGGGCTTTTGGAAGGTGGTAACCCTGAAAGAACGAGGGTGTAAGGTGGGAAGAATATTCCATGCAGAAAGAACAATTTGTGAGGTATGCTGTGACTGGTTTGTGAGGGAATCTACTGAACCACTCGAGTATGGCTATAACACCGGGCCCAGGGCTTGTAGGGGAAGGCTGAAAGGTCAAGGTAAAGAAATAGGCTGTGTGATGGAAGGCCTGTGGTGGGGCTAAGCCAGGGAGTCTGGACATCATCCTGAGAGCTGTGGGAGCCACCAAAGGCCTTAAACATCAAGCGGCGACATCAGACTATGCCCTGGAAAGGCCCATCTGAAAGCAGTATGGCGAGGGTTGCAGTTGAGCCAGGCTGGAGGCAGAAACTAAGGCAGAAGCAAATGGGGATAGGGAAAGGGGAACAGAGTTGAGAGAACCTTAAAGGTAGGATCTCTGGGAATTTGTGGTGGGCTAGGCACAGTGGATGAGAGAACAATGACGTTGCAAAGAGGCAATCCCATGGGTCAGGTTCACTCTGAATGTTTTTTGTTTGTTTGGTTGGTTTTGCCATTAACAAAAATTGAACTCTAAACTGCATTGGGTATGAATTGCCCTATCCTGTTTGCCACAGTCCTTACCATGTCATATTCTCTGCGACTCAGGTTGACTTTATGTGCCTGGTCCCTGAAGGCATGTGAAGTTGAGAGTGTGGTTGAATGACTTCCTTGGAAAACCTTTTAAATTTACACCTGCTTATCCCGGGGGTATGAGGAGAGAGGGGTGAGGGTGAGGAAGGACCATGGCATGGAGGGTAGGGTGACCGCATTCCTCTCCTCTGATGCTGGCTCTGCCACCATCCCCAGCCTCCAGTTGCCACCTCCATGCCCATCCCAGTCCCTTGAGTGAACACTATTGGATTTTCTGCAGGAAAAGGAGCAAAAAAGAAGGATCTAATCTTCTCCCACAGATGCTTTGAAAAGCTGTTTTTACGCACCTACTAAATTCCATGTCATATTTCTAAAGTTTCTTACAGCTTTATAGGAATACAGGATTACTTTGACTTCACAGATGAGTAAACTGAGACAGTTTAAGTAAGGTGGGCACTGCCAGTTGAAGTGCATTGAAGAATAGAATGCGGCATTGAAGTTTCCTAAAAACGGGGGATAGTAAATCATTGGCCCCATCCTTTCCCTAAGCCATCTGAATTTTTTTTAACAGTCCTGATTTACTTTTATGATGGATACTGAAGTGCACGTAATATTTTTATTCCCAATAAATGAGCATTAAATTAGAAGGATTTGGGCTCTCATTTTAAAGAAGAATGGAAAGAAAGGAAAGGAATGGAGTGTTGTGTGATAGAAATGGAGAGCCTAGGTTAGCCTTTCCCAGGCTTCTTGGGCAGATGAAATCAGCACAGTGCACATCAGCTCGAGTGAAAGCTAGTGGAATTTGGAAACATTGAGTATGTCCTACATTCTTGAGTGCTGCTACAGTGAGTCTGTGTCCAAACTCCACAGATTAACTAGGCAAATATTAAAATAGCCTTGCTGGTTCATACTTAGGCAATTAATCAGTTGAGTGGGAATAGATTATCTCTGGAGTTTCTGGTAATTGAGTTCTAAGAATGAATTCCCACGAGAAAACAATAGTGATTACTTGTCAGTAGGGCTATGCAAAGTTTTCCTCATTGTAACGACAGCAGGTGGAGTTTTCACATGTCTTTTCTATTTTGCAGTAGCCTAGGTGGATAGATACTGAAGAAAACCTAGGTGCTAGAACACTTGGAATTCTGGTGGTTTATCATTGTTTTCTTCCTGGAATGATGGGAAGCATCTGAGGCTGGAATTTCCTTATACACTTGGGTTTGAATTTCAGCTTCATCTTTATTGGTGGTTTGGCTCACATTCCTGAACCATTATGTTTTGGGAATATGAAGAATTTGGGAACTTAATTGTACACAGAAGGCAAAGGTTCCAATTATTTAGAGAAATCTGCAGGCTCATTTCATGTTTTTAAAGAAAGCTAACATAGAAAGCATTTATTTTTAATTTTACAATGCAGTCTACATATTTAAAAACATAGAATATGCTTGAAAGAAAAACAGCCCTTTTCCCCTTCTAAAAACAAGTAGTATATGTTTATCAGAGAAATCAGAAAATATTGAAAAAAACGAAACAGAGGTTATTATAATTCTATTACCCAAAGGTAAGAATTATGAAGTTGATGTATACCATCTAGGCTTTTTTCCTGTGGATATTTGTAACACATATGTGTTTACAAAAATTATATCATTCTGTTTTGTAAACTGTTTATTCACATGACAAGACTATAGATATAAATATCACTATAGATATAGAAATACAGATACAGTACAATTTTTAGTGGAAGCTTAGTATTCTGTTGTATAATGTATTTAATCAATTTCCACTGTAGAATTTTTAGATTGTTTCTAATTATTTGCTGTAATAAATGATTCTTTGGATTTTCTGATCACTATGTATTTATAGACATTCCATCACAAAATGACTCAAATGAAGGCTTAGGGCGGGGGGATGCAGAATTAGCTGATGTTGCTGGTGGTAGAACTCTCTGTGAAAGGAATAAAACAGTTTTCTGTGTCATACCTTTAGAGAACACCTAACAACATGATTTATGGTATGTAGTTGACATGGCTGCTTTCTTGTCATTGTGTCATATCTATTTTGTCTACCAAATATTGTCTCTTCTGGAACATTGAAAGCTACTATATTGAAATGGGCCTTTCCGGGGTGGGAGCATATAAAGAGAGGCTATCAGTTGGGTACGTTACCACAGGCAGCTGTGGAGAAGGAATACATTTCAGATATTGTGAAACCTAAGCTTACTAATAAAGTGTGGAAGAGACCACTTTAATTAAATGAGACTCTTCTACAGCTTAGTGTCTAACAGCCTAAGTGGGCGAAAAGGCAAATATGTACACTTCAGCAGGCCCTTCCTCTCATATCTAAGCAAAGTAGGTCAGCACACACTTAGGTGAAGGGGCCATTTCCTAAGGGATGATTTTATTTGCTCAGAGTTGGACTGTGGAATTGTGAGCACTGCAGGTAATAGCAATTTAAAATAAAGGACAATTTAAAGGTTAAGGCATCAAAAGTAATCTTCTAAAATTTCTTCAACTGTAGATTGAAATAAATATGTAGGTCCTTCAACTGAAACTGTGTTCTCATTATCTAACCATTTTTGTTCTTCAAATATATACAGTTTTATGAACTTTGCCTATTTCATTCAGCCCTTCAAATGCTAAATTAAAAAAATCTACAGCTTATTAGATTGGTTTGGAGAAAAGCATTCAGGAGCTATCCAAATTAGAGAAGAATTAAACACCTATCTCATGAGTGTTTCAGTGCACTGCATTGCATTAAAAGGGCAATTAGGTTAGTATTGACTTTTATGGAAAGTTCTAGTAGATGTAAAGACCTTTATCTGAACTTGAAGTTTTTCAGAAAAGTCAATTAATAAATTAATATCAATTCTCGATTTGTATTGCTCTTTAGCAACATTTTCCCCCTTCTAAACACAAGTAATAAGTGTTTATCAGAGAAATTAGAAAATACTGAAAACCTAGTTTGAAGTTATAAAGTTTGAGCAAATGCTACATGCCCACCAAATTTTGATCTTACATTAACTTAGTTATAGCTATTAAAGTCATGAATATACTCCATGTTACTTTTGCTTTTGTTTTCAGAGATTTGATATGTGAAGCAGAAAGTGTGGTTCACTATATGTTATAAGACTAATTATGTATGTGCTACTTCCTGCTTTCATTTGTCATTATCAGCATTTGGAAACATCTGAAACTATAGGTTCCTGTTAGTCTCTTCGCCAGCATGCTAGCTTGTTCATCATGTCTTTAAAAAATCATAACAATTCAATTCTTAATTTCATGGCACTTGTTTAAAAAGTCTGTTGAATCTTCAAGGAAAGAATAAATTACATTCAGTATAATAATTTCTTACATTTTTATATATTGCTTTGGAAAGCAAATGGAATGAGTGGATGGAATAAATTATTTCATGACAGGAAACTGAGGTACTAGGGTTGGAGTCAGTGACAGAACATTAGAACTTGGATTTTCTGAGCAGTTGCTCCATGTCTAGATGTATCATGCATTTTGTGATATTCTAATTCTTAAACTTGTATCTGGTGTGCAATTCATATAGTAGATTTTTGATAATACAATGCTGTCCTATTTTTAAACAATGTCAGGTAGCAAGATAATAGATTCTTTTTGTGTGAGGGTAAACAAATGTTCATAAATGATTTATTTAGTGCTTTTGCTTAGTTAATGTTTTTCATTGCCAGAATAATTAACTCATTTTTCTGTTTTAGAGACCTGCCTGGCTTTGATAATTAACTATAAATAGTTTATACAGTGTCATGGCATATTAGCTGATGGCTTTTATAATATTAAAGACTAAAATATTTATTTTAAGAATTGGAGCCAAATTTAATTTAGCAATTTTATTTTTTAGTAAGTTCAGGCCAGATAGAAAATCCTGCTGTGTTTAGAATCTGTAATGAGCATGTACTATTGTTCTTGCCTTTTATCTTAATGGACACCACTGTGTTTTAAAAAGATTTTTTAGACTATCCTTCATACATTATCAAATCATTGAGACCATTGAATATTTTGCAGAGAGAGAGCCCTGAAAAGCATCCTGGGTCTCAATCTAGCCCCAAGGCCAATTTTTTGCTATACACGAGATTTTAGACCAATCATAATCTCACCAAACTTTAGTTATTTCCAAAAATTACAGATGAATGGGAATTTAAGCATCTCTTCTGTCTCATGAATTTTGTGATATTTGGGGATAATGAATTTATATACAGTTTTCACTCTATTATTTTTTCCAAATTCTGAGAAATAAGTCTAATAATTTGGGCTATATGTTATTTTTTTTAACATTCTTCCAATAATGGATTCTGGAGAGCTTTTCCAGGTGATGGTGGTAATTGTTTTCTGAGCCCAGGCTAACATACAGTCTTCTGGGCCTAGATGTGAAAACACTTTGCCTTTCCCTTTTCAAAAATACCACAATATATTCTAAATTGAGTGTGTGAGTCCTGGGGAAAGTAACTCTCACCTTTCCCTCTATAGCTGGGCTCTAGGGTCTCTGAGTAAATCTCTACCTTTTAGCAGTGGCCTTTGAAACACTGAGTAGCTGTCCCACAGTTCACTTTCATAGCTGTGAGCTTTTCCCCTTTTACACAATTTCAGCAACAGCTGCAGGAAAACAATATGCCTGCCGTTATTTTCAAGCTTCAAAACTTGCTTGAAAAATAAAGATTTATTTCCTCACCATATTTGGAAGGTTGACTTTACTCATGTGTATCAGAATGATGGGACTTTAAAAATGTCATCTGAAAGTGCCAGCTTCGGTAAATATTTATGAAATGTCACCATGGGCCCAGCTGGGCATTAGAAAAGAAGTAGGATATTAAAAAAGACCAGGGCACACTTCTTGGAGTAATTAATAGCTTGTATCCTTTTTACATGATTGGATCCTCAAAGCAGTAGGAGCCTGTGTGGAGATGGGTATGGTAGTTGTTAATCTCATTTTCCAGAGGAAACTGAGGCTTGGCAAGGTTAAAGGACTTTGTCAAGAAGGGAAGTAGCCGAGCTGGGTCTCAAATGCAGGCTCGTCGACTCCCATGGCTAATGCTCTTTCTACACACCATGTAACACAAGACTGTTAAATTATGTCGTGTGTCACAGAGATTCATGGTGTAAGGAATTCAGGTAGAAATTCAAAGAATTGTGAAGTGGAGTGGCCAGGTAAGGCTCTGCAGAGGAGGCCCTTAAAGACTAAGGGAAGAATCTGGACTTGTTGAAGAGGAGTAGATGGACAATTCCAAGTTGATGGTAAGCACAGGGGTTCTCTTAAGGAGGGAATGATTTTTTTTGTCCCAGTTAATTAATGGAAGCCATTAATTATTCTTGCTATACCTTCAAGAGTTTCTCTGGCTCTCAGAAACTGCCTGCTGGGCTTGCCTTTGCAAGATTAGTGTTCCTTCATTTAGGTGGATGATTATATTAAATTGTCTTCTACCATTTGATTTTTTTTTTTTTACTGTTTTAAGGTTTATTATCTCTTACGAGGAGATGATACGACTGTTCCTCCCATCAGAGAGAAGTGAAATAACGCCTTGGTCTGGTCTCTGTGATTCTGAGGAGGTTTCTCATCCTGGCAGACTTCCAGGGTGGGCAAGGGGGAAAATGCAGAACTTACATGAAAAGGCTGTGGTCATTTCCCTTGGGCCTAAACACTCCATTGAGGACTTTTCTTTAGAGTTCTCATAACCACTTCAAGATGTGGAAGGTTCCGTTGGCTGTTGTCTGTCGTCTGCTGAGGAGTATTTGAGGAGAGGCCTCGGGTCTGATGCCAAGGAGCTCCCCTCTCCTGCACGACCTCTTGCCAGAACTCCCGTTTGGCGTGTGTGTCTTCTCAACACTCTCTAGGCAGTACTGGTGGCAACTGAAATTCCTCTGCAGTGGTTTTTAAGTGGTCAGAGATTCACTTTAGTTTTATATTTCTTTCTGGAGAATGCCTGTCTTTTTCTTCTTGCCTATCCAAATTGTTTTGAAGCAGTTTTCCATATCAATGATGTTTTTAGGAGGTTTGTTTTCCATTAAACTATCTATGTGTTGCTATTGCTAGGTCTAAGGAATGTTTCTGAAGATATTGAGCAGGTATTGATTGAGTGCCTTTTGAGGTTGTAGTTCTTCTGCACTCACTCTTGGGCTTTGGTAGGGGTGGTCTAGACAGACACTTAATCACGAGAGGGTTTGATACGGACAGTGCACAAAACTGTAGACGCTCAGAAGAGGGAATGCCCTGTTCTCTTACAGGGTCTGGAATATCTTTTAAAGCTATCATTGCCATTTGATTGGTTATCATTTGGACTAGAAAACTGGGAATGGACCATCTTCATTCCATCCTCATTCCCGAGACAGATTTTGGGGTTCAGTAGAGATGAGTCCAGAAGAAAAAGGGGCAGGAAATAGGATAGCCTTGATGAAGTCAATTTGAGAAATCCTGGTAGTAGTTTCTTTACTGGAAGACTTTCTTGAGCTTTTAACACCCTAGTGTGTACTGCTGTCCCCAGGAGAGAGATTATAGTATGCTGTTCCTAGGCTTATTTGCCTACAGAGTTTTTTGTTTTGTTTTTTCTTTTAAAGCATGAAACATTTTATCAGATTATTATTCCGTAGAAACATACTTAGGTAAACAGTATCATCAGTAATTTTCAGCTCTTAAACCTCTAGATCTGTGCAAGCTTTTTGCAATTAACACAACATTTATCATTTGAGGAAAAAAAATAGCCCACTGGTAGGGCTTTTTCCTAGTAAGAGACAGTGGACAGTGGCTATTGGATATGATAGACAATTTGAGAAAGAAGAAAAAAGGGTATGGACACCAACAGAGACCCCTTAGGAAATCACTGCTTTTTGAGCTAGGTTATATTTTGTCAACTTTCATATCTGGTTTCTTAGTTAAGTGCTGACAACAACCCTGTGAAATAAATAACTCATTATCATTATCCAGTTTTACAGATGAGTAAGCTGAAACTCACGTAGTGGGTTACGTGTATACACAGGTGATGCCAAGAGTGGAACCGTGCTCTGCCTTCAGCCAAAGGCCATGCTTCGTGAACTATGTATAAGGCTTTGTTTTAGTATTAGGTCTTTTGCTTTTAAGTTTTCTTTTTATTTTCAATGCTCATTATAAAAGTAGTATGTGAAATTAAAGAATAATAGATGGGAGAAAATTAGAAAATACCCCCAGAACTATCAAGTGTAACTTCAGTTAATATGTAATGTATTTCTATCCAGTTGTTTTATGCAATGTTGTACAGGTTGAACATTCGTTATCCAAGATGCTTGGGACCAAAAGTGTTTTGGATTTTAGATACTTTTTTTCCCTGATTTTGGAATATTTGCAGAATTCATCCGGTTGAGCACCCCTAATCCAAAAATCTGAAATCCTAAGTGCTCCAATGACCATTTTCTTTGAGTGTCGTGTTGGCGTTCAAAAAGTTTTGGGTGTTGGAGCATCTTGGATTTTGGATTTTTGGATTAGAGATGTTCTGCCATGATTGTGGTTAAAATATATACATTATTTGTATATATTTATATTTATGCATAAATTTATAAAATTTTGAATCCTACCTTAGAATCTTCCTTACAGATATGCCTTTTGTTTATTGTCACATAGTTGGCCAAATATTTTAATAAATAAATATGCTGAACTAGAACTCAGAAACTTGTAACTCTTCTACACAGGTTACCATTTGACTGTGGGCAAGTTCCTTGACCTTTCTAAATCTCAGATTCTTCACTTACAAAGGAAGGAATTTGTTCAGATTCTTTATTTTCAAACTGTGGGTTTCCACAGAGCCCCGGGGCTGGGAATAGAAAGATAACAGTAGGCAGGAGCTTGGCCCTTCACTCCCCCTGTGCTTCCACCCAGGCAGCAGCATTTATAACTCTTTTATATATTTGGGGCTTAAGCACATTTGGAAAAGGGGATTCACTGATTTTTTTGGTACAAGAATCTAAAATTATTATACCAGGTGATCTTGAAGCTCAGCATTTCTATTATTTTCTTTTATGCTATCCATTAAGTTGGTGTGTATTATGTATATATTTTTTCCCTTAATTTAATTTTATTTTTTTATTCCAAGTGGCCTGTGAAAATGCCACATCCCTTAATTTTATTTTATTTTATTATTTTATTTTTATTTCAGCATATTATGGGGGTACAAATGTTAAGGTTACGTACATTGCCCTTGCCCCCCCTCCGCCCTCCAGTCAGAGCCTCAAGACTGACCATCCCCCAGAGGGTGCACATCGCACTCATTATGTATGTATATACCAATTGCCTCCTCCCCACTCCCGTCTGCCCCACACCCGATAAATGTTGTTCCTATGTGTCCACTTAGGTGTTGATCCTCTAATATCAATTTCCTGGTGAGTACATGTGGTGCCTGTCTATCCATTCTTGGGATACTTCACTTAGTAGAATGGGTTTCAGCTCCATC
>CAUYRT010043073.1:0-10990 GCA_963574885.1 Lepilemur ruficaudatus | reverse complement strand
TATCATGTCTTTACTCCATTTTAAGTGTACAATTAAATGGTTATTAGTAAATTTACCAAGTTGTACAGCTATTCACATAAATCAGTTTTAGAGGATTTCTTACCTCCTATTGAGACCCCTAATACCCATCCCCAAATACATTTAAAGCATGCCCCTCCCCTTCACTGTGCTAACCACATCTCTCGGATGTGGGTCAACCCCCATCCCCCAAATCCCTAGTGAGCACTACCACCATTTGAGCACCATAGTGTTAATCAACACCAATTTGATGATGAGTACAAGTGGGGCCCATTCTTCGGGTCTTGTGTCACCTCACTTTGAATAATGGGCTTAAGCTTAATCTAGGATAATATAAGCGGTGCTAGGGCACTGTCGTTTCTTAAAATTGAGTAATGTTCCATTGTGAACATATACCAAATTTTAACAATCCACTCATGAATTGACGGGCACTTAGGTTGTTTCCATGACCTAGCAATAGTGAATTGTGTTGCCATAAACATTCGGGTGCAGATGTCTTTATCATAGAATGTCTTATGCTCTTTTGGGTAGATGCCTAATAATGCTATTGCTGGATCAAGTGGTAATTCAATTTTTAGCTCTTTGAGGAATCTCCAAATTCCTTAAAGGTTGCACCAATTTGCAGTTCCACCAGCAGTGTAAGAGTGTTCCTGTCTCTCCACATCCTTGCCAGCATTTGTTGTTTTGGGATTTTTTTGATAGAGGCCAATCTCGCTGGGGTTAGGTGGTATCTCATTGTGGTTTTGATTTGCATTTCTCCAACACACCTTGGAGAAAGACAAACCTTGATAAAGACTCCTAACAGAATAGGCATAGGTAGCTCATACCTTAAAATTATCAAAGCCATCTATGACAAACCTACAGCCAACATCATACTAAATGGCGAAAAACTGAAACCATTCCCACTTCGAACTGGAACTAGACAAGGATGCCCACTTTCTCCTTTTCTATTCAACATAGTGCTCGAAGTCCTAGAAACAGCAATTAGGCAAGAGGGTGGTATTAAGGGTATCCAACTGGGTGCAGATGAGATCAAACTCTCGCTCTTTGCTGATGATATGATTTTTTTTTTTTGAGACAGAGTCTCACTGTGCTGCCTAGGCTAGAGTGAGTGCCATGGCATCAGCCTAGCTCACAGCAACCTCAAACTCCTGGGCTCAACCAATCCTTCTGCCTCAGCCTCCCTAGTAGCTGGGACTACAGACGTGCGCCACCATGCCTGGCTCATTTTTTCTATATATATCTTAAGTTGGCCAATTAATTTCTTTCTATGTATAGTAGAGACGGGTCTTGCTGTTGCTCAGGCTGGTTTCGAACTCCTGACCTTGAGCGATCCACCTGCCTCGGCCTCCCAGAGTGTTAGGATTACAGGTGTGATCTAAGGATTTTAAAATTAGCAGACAAATTTGTCAGGACAATGATAAACTTAGTTTTTTGTTCTTGTATATGATACTGTTATTTTTTCTAGTATATTCAGAGTCATCTATTTTAATAGCTTTTTTCTATGGTAAAAGTATTAAATATTTTATCATAGGAAAGTTGAGATACACAGACAAATGGAAGAAAGAAGAAAAATTCTCCTCAGAGACAACCATTGTTAACCTTTTTATGTATTTCCTTCCAGACACTTTTTGTGGGGTTCTTCACACTTTCAATAAAAGACTAGTTCATCTTTATATACAATATAAAATTGTGTAACTATATATTGCTTCCTTTGCTTAGCATTATACCAAATATTTAACAAACATGTCATATATATTTAATGGCAGCATAATAGTCCCAAGAGTGGCTGTATCAATCCATGTGTTTGCAACATGCTTTTCAAAATAAATTTTGTTTTTGGTAGCACATTAGAGAATGTTAAAGATAAACATTCTTTCCCCATGTTCACCTGATGACTCTTGTATTGTGTTGCTGTGTCTGTGGAATTGGTTACTGCCTCGACCATGTTCTTATGCACTCACAATTAACAGCCACAAATTACAATATAAAGTTATTCAGAGCATCTTTAAAGTCCATCTGTTTTAGATGCCATCCTCGGGAGCCCTTTTGCCATTTTAATAAAAATTGTTGGGTTTTTCTAAGGAAGAAGAATTGGAAAGCCCATCCTTCTGTCTATAGATTTGGTAACCAAGAATATTAAGAAATAAGCTTGTAATTCTTTAATATAGATGTGTGGATGTACTATATTTTAAAAAAAATTCCTTTCCTCTGTCATGCATTTATGTTGTTTCCAGTCTTTTGCTATTATTTGCATTGTTCCAGTGAATAAGCTTGTACGTTCATCATTGCTCAAGTATGAGTTTATAGAATGTGTTCCTAAAACTGGAAGGAATGAGAATTATTATCTGTTTACATCTTTTCCAACACAATATGTTATCAGACTTTCTGACTGGTGAAAAAATAGTATCTCAATGTAGATTGTATTTGCATTTTTTGTGTGAGTGAAGTTGAGCATCTTTTTAAAGTACTGTATTTCTCTTTGCTGTGAGCTAAAGCTCATATTCCTTAACTCTTTAGTGATGCTGATCTTTGTGATTTTTAGAAGCTCTTAGTGTGTATGGGAAACTAATCCTTTGTGATCTGAGTTGCAATTTTTTTCCCCAAGTTTGTCACTTTTTAACATTTTAAGTCCCTTAAGTCTGAGTCTACACATTCAACTCTTAGGCACATTTTACAGGCTGTATTATGTATGAAAGTAGGGAACTACCTGTAAATGTTGCTAAGTGAATACAATGATATTAGTCCTGAAAATATTTGAAGACAACTATGTGGATGAAGTTTAGATTAGATTCATTATTTCTTCTTATGGAGAAGCAAATTTCAGCTAAACATATGGAAGAATTTTCTCTTGTTAAATCAACTTCAAAATGGAATGGGTATCCTTAGGAGTAGATAGATTTTTTGTTACTAGATCTATTATTGGAAAGGAGATACCAGCCCTTTTCCCAGTTCATTATACAAAATAAGCACTTAGTGTTGAAGAAATGAATCTTTGGGTCACCGGGAGGGTTAGATTAACTTTATTTTCATACTCCCTTTATTTTCATACTGTTTTTATTTTAAAAAATATTAACTTTTGTATCTATACATGTTGACTTTTATATAATTGAATTTGTATTTCTTTTTTCCTTTCTTACCTAGTTCCCTCTCCTTTTCTTCCTATTTTTCTCCAAGGTAACCATGTAGTATATAGCCTTCAATATTTTTCCTTCTACTTGAATAACCATCCTATCTTTTTTTTTTTTTTTTGAGATGGGACCTTGCTTTGTTGCTCAGGCTTGTCTCAAACTCCTGGGCTCAAGTGATTCTTTGCCTCAGCCTCCAGAATAGCTGGGACTAAAGGCACCCAGCTCCATCTTATCTGTTTTTTGTCTACCTATCACCATACACAAACTTCTCTGGGTACACATGTGTGTGTGTGCACATGTGTGCATGTGTGTAGTTTATGCATTTTTTTCTGCGTCTTGTTTTTCTCACATAGTAATAAATAGTGGAGCTTCCTCTAAGTCAACTAGTATGGCTTTAAGTTATTAATTTAATGGCTGTATAATATACCATTATATATGGAATTATTCCGTGATGCAGATGTACCTTATTTAGCTGATCTTATACTGATGCAGATGTATTTTATTTAGCTCAACTTTTCATGGTGGACATTCACTTTATTTCTCATTTTTGTCACTGTGTACGTTGTAGTAAGCATCTTGTATATATCCTCACATACTGGTACATTTATTTTGAGAGATAAATAGTCAGGAGTGGGATTGCTGGTTCAAAGGATATATGCATATGACATATGCATATTTAATAATACAGGTTGAATATCCCTTATATGAAAAAATCCAAAATACTATGGTCCCAAAAATTTCACATGAAGGATACTCAACCTATATTTAATAATTGCTGCCAAATTGCTTTTCTTAACTAACTTAAAAGTCTTTCCAAGGTCCCTTCTGGTTCATGTAAAACCATAAAGTATAATTAAATAGCCTTTTTATAGTTGTTAAGAATTTTCTGGATTCTTAAAATACTCTATCTAAAGAGTTCTATTTATAAAATTGATCATCTTTCTGTGTTCTGAGTGACTGTGTTAATTTGATACAAAATAAAACAATTCTTTCATCAGAGCTCTTAGTTTATGTACCTGGAACAAAAGTAATATTCTAATAGACTAGAAGATAAATAGAGTTGAGACAAATTTTAAAATGTCACCTTGGGGATGGGGTTGGGAAATAAAGGCCATTTTGGCAGTAGATTTTTATCTTTAAATTGGATATTCACTTGGTTGCAAGAGGATTAATTATAAGAGTCTCTTTCTCTGGTCTCTCAGCTTGAACAGATAAATATAGCGCACCAATGTGCAGAGAGGGAACACTATAGAAAATGTGTGGGTAGCTGTTGTAGTGTTACACAGCAGATAACATCTAGAATAAAGAACAGATGAAAATAGTCATTGAGGATTAGTGTTCTTAAAACATCATCAAATAGAACATTCCCCAAGCCTAGCATTCAGAGCCATTCATAATTTTGCTCATTTTGAATGTCTTGTATTTCCCACTGGGTTCAATACACTTTTCCTTAATCCCATATTTCGGTGTTTGCTACATTCATTCCCATTGCCACACATTTGCTCTTATCTCCCATATATCTCCCTTTCTACACTCCTGATTACAATCTATCTTTTCAGTACTCTACTCGAGTGTCATCTCCTTCATAAAGCCTCTTTGACTTCTCTAGTCCACATTGACTCTTTTTCACTCTTACCTCCTATAGCACCAATATTTTGAATTTCTTTCTACTAGTTCAAAAGTATGTGTTTGTGTAATAGTAGAAAGTTTTTTTGAGTTTTTTATTGAGTGCCTCTTGTTTGCAAAACACTATTCTAAATACTGGGTTTATAGGAATAAACACAATAGACAATGTTCCTGTCCTCATGAAGTTCGTATTCTTGTGAGGAGAAACAGCCAAACAGCCAATAAATAATTAACAGGAAAATATCAGAAAGTAAAAATCTAACGAAAACATTTGTGAAGAATGAATCAGATCTCTTAGTTGCAAATGTCAAAACTCACTCTAGTTAGTTTAAGTAGAAAAAAATTTTTTAAAACAGGATATTAGACAGCTTACAGAATCTTCAGGGAAGCCAGAGAATCAATCTTGGAGTCTACTTAACCAGAATAAAGAACAAATTATATCACTGAACTAAATCATTGGAGACTCTACTTGCTTTTGCTGCTGAAAACAGGTATTAGAACTTCCACAATTTATGCTGAGTATGAGATGCAGCTGCTCAGACCTCTGCTATTCTGCTTCTGAAAGAAAGCTAATTGTACTCTGAAATGTTCTTTAGAATGGATTCCATATGGTGTCTCTATTATTATATCATTTGCTTACGAATTGACATATCATGTGGATGTGTTTGAAAGACAGAATGTAGGTCACTTACCTGCCTCCTGTTTGCAAGAGAGGCTGGGAAAGAAAATTTCTGACTTTTATTTTGAGCAGACTTTTATTTATGAGATGAGAAATTCCCCAAACAAGGAAAGCTGTTTAAAGGCATGCAATAGGCCGGTGCAGTGGCTCACGCCTGTAATCCTAGCACTCTGGGAGGCCGAGGTCGGTGGATCGCTCAAAGTCAGGTGTTTGAGACCAGCCTGATCAAGAGTGACACCCCGTCTCTACCAAAAATTAAAGAAATTTAATTTCTTTAAAGAAAGAAATTAATCGGCCAACTAAAATATATATAAAAAAATTAGCCGGGCATGGTGACGCATGCCTGTAGTCCCAGCTACTCAGGAGGCTGAGGCAGAAGGATTGGTTGAGCCCAGGAATTTGAGGTTGCTGTGAGCTAGGCTGATGCCACGGCACTCTAGTAGCCTGGGCAACAGAGTGAGACTCTATCTCTAAATACATGAATGAATGAATGAATGGAATAATTTGAAACTATGGGAAATTTGATACAATAGAGAGTGATTGGAGGGTTAATTTAGTTTTGAGTAGTCAGGAAGGATTTTCTGAGGTCACAATACTTAAGTTAAGACCTACATGACAAGGAAAAATCCATGTGAAGACATGGGTGAAGAGTATTTCACTAGGAGGAACAAGTGAAAAGCTCCTGGTTTGGGATGTGGTGGGGGACTGAGGCATAGTATGTTGTATGAGCTTGGACTCACAGCAAGAAGGAACAGCAGGATGGCTGTTGTGGCTGGAGTGTGTAAGTGAGGGGGGAGTGTAGTATGAGATAACATAGGAGAGAGGGTTTTGTAACAGAAGTTTGAGAACACTGAACTTATTTCGTTTTTCCTCCACGGAGATGTCCATGTAATTACAGGTGTAGAGACAAGAAAGGCATTTCTGTGTTATTAAACCCATGAGCTGTTGGATATCATGGAGTAACTAACTAAAATTATTTGTGTACTGTTTAGGAGGAGAACAATACAAGGAATTTAGCAAAGATAAGAAATACTAGAAAGAGTGTTTCCAGTGAGTAGAGGTATGAAGCCTTCTGTTTTTATTACAGGGTCCCAACCTTGTGGGCCTTCAAAAAAATTCCTTCTTTATTCTTCTTACCTTGATGTCCAGGAACAGTATATTATGGTTGCCGTTACTTGTATAGTACTAGCTCTTGTGACTGCTTCAGAATAGCAAAAGGCTCGAACACGAAATGTATACTGATAGATCATTCCTATTAAAGAATTGCGTTATATAGTAAAATGATAGAAAACTGCTTTTTAGACTCCTTTTTTAAAAAAATCAATCCCACAAGCAAGTGTGAGATAAATTAACTTTTGGAATACAAAACAGTTACCACTCTGAATATAATAGGCTCTGCTTCTTGCTCACTGTTTTTCATTTATGAAACTCAGGTACTCAAACTATAACAGATAGTCCGTATTTATTTAATATTTCCTACTGTATTTGAACTTCAGGTGAGTGAACAGAACTGTAGATGGTAATAGTTACCATTTACTCAACTTTGGCACTACAGATATTTTGTATCAGATAATTCTTTGTGGTTGGAAGACTCTCCTGGGCTTTGTAATGTTATAGCACCATCCCTGGCCTCTACCCACTAGATGCCAGTAGCACTTGCCTCTCCAATTGTGATAGCCAAAAATGTCTTGTGACATTGCCAAGTATCACCTGTGGTTGAGAACCATTGTTGTAACTGTATCTCTTTGGCCTTCTTTTAAAATTTATTCTATTTGTCCTTTCTAATATCTTCTGATGGCCATACCCTATAGGTGCTTTGCAGAGATTTCATACATGTGAACAGTCTCTGAATATGACCCCTTTATCCTAAATATGCAGAAAGTTTTAACATAGTTTTAAGTGAGAAGACAGGCCAGGCATGGTGGCTCACTCCTGTAATCCCAGTGCTTTGGGAGGCTGAGATGGGAAGATAAATTGAGGCCAGTTTTTTGAGACCAGCCGGGGCAACATAACAGGACCCTATCTCTACAAAAAATAACAAAATTAGCCAGGAATAGTGGTATGCTCCTGTAGTCCCAGCTACTTAGGAGGCTGAGGCAGGAGGATTGCTTGAGCCCAGAAATTTGAGGTTAACATGAGCTATGATCGTGCCACTGTACTCCAGCCTGGGTGACAGAGCAAGACCCTGCCTCAAAACAAAACAAAAAAACCCAAAATGAGAAGACAAAACCTTTTTTCCTGAGTGGATGTAATTTGGATTTTTCTAACGCTATCTTACCTTTGTAAGATCAAAGTAGATTGTATATGCAAGAGTGCACCATGGGTGATGCAATGGTTAGTTGATTCTCCAACAACTATTTTGCCTTTTTGCCATTGTGTAGCACCAGTATGGTTTCTAAAGGTGACCCCTAGCCTCAGGTATGAGCTCTGATTAGCCTATGCCAGTTGTTTTGAAACTACTGGACACATTCTATTAAAGGGTCATAAAATCAATTTAGTAGAATGTCAACATTTTAAAAATCAATGTAATTTTAAAAAATCAAAGTGTATCATACATAATAAAGATAAGTATTGTTTCATATAATGTTTCACTTATCTGTGTGTGTATGTATGTGTGTACTGTCTTATAAAATATATTTCTTCTTGTGGCTTTTAGTTGAAAAAGTTAGAAAGTTACTAGTCTAAGCTAATGATGATAATTCCATCCCTGCCGGTGATTGATTTGGGAACCCTGGTTTAAGTCAGTGTGTACATGGAGTTTGCTTGGTGGGAGTTTTTGATTCTGGAATGGGTATATGATCTAAGTTGGCCTGGTCAACCTGAAGGCAAGAACATTAGATAAGGGAACCTTCATTCTTCTGGTTCATGAGTACAGAGAAGATTGGAAATTCAGTTTTTACGGCTGCCATTTTAAAACCACAAGAAGAAACAGCTGATGATACTAAAGATGGACGTAGCCTGGGTCCTTGGAGGCATTGTGGAACTGTTGCATTAACCAGCCTTAAAGCCCACTCCTATCTCTGGTCCTCCAGAGACAATACATTTCCCTGTTGTTTAAACCACTTTGAGTTTGTTTTGTTCTGTTTGTAACTGAGGGTGGTAGGTGATGGTACTGGTGTTTTGGGATAATTGCTGGAACTTATTTTCTGTTTTCAGAATCAGGATAAAAATCATACTCATCCTCCTTTCTCCTCTGGGAAATGGACTTTGGAATGAGTTACTTCAGGTCTCATATAGAACAGACAGCTTTATTTGAATGCAGTATTTAAGACTTGTGGATTATGCCCCTTTATGAATACTGAATATTTTACATTTGAAATCTCATTTTAAGGGCTCTATTAGCCATCTATAGTTTTTAGTTTTTCTTTTTCTTTGAGGCTCTCTCTGTCTTGAAAACTTTCCTTTCACCTCTTCTCAGAGATTATTTTGTTTTCTGAGCTCAGAACAGCTATGATTTTCTTCTACTGGTATGTTTGCAATTTATTGGAATACTCGGCAGAGTATTCAAAAGGAAAAATTCATTTGCCTCATTCTTTTTAAATGGCCAAATAAAAAAAATTAAGGATGCACAAAGTACAAGCCTGTGAGAAAGTAAAATCTAACTTCACTTGTTCAGGCTTAGGACATTTTATTCTAGGTATTCCCGTTAGTGAGCACCCAAGGTATGAATTTTAGAAAGCTGTGAATATTCTTAACTTCAATGTCAAAGTCAAAGGATAGGAATCTTTCTCTTTTCTTGTCTTTCCTTTTTTTTTTTTTTTTTTTTTTTTAGACAGAGTCTCCCCCTGTTGCCTTGGGTAGAGTGCAGTGGCATTATCATAGCTCACTGCAACCTCAAACTCCTGGGCTCAAGAGAGCCTCCTGCCTCAGCCTCTTGAGTAGCTGAGGAGTATAGGCCTGTGCCACTGCACCCAGCTAATTTTTCTATTTTTTGTAGAGATTGGGGTCTCACTCTTGCTCAGGCTGGTTTCAAACTCCTGGCCTCAAACTGTCCTCCCGCCTTAGCCTCCTGGGTAGCTGGGCTTACAGGTGTGTACCACTACAACCAGCTAACTTAAAAAAATTTTTTTTAGGGATGGGGTCTTGCTATGTTGCCCAGGCTGTCATTCAGTTATTTTAAATGCTAGTCACCAAGAGATTAAGTCATAATTTTTTAAAAAATTGAAATGGAGATTGATGTGCAAAGACAGATAAGTGGAAGAAATTATGAAGCACTGCTAATGTAGATCAAACGTGATGGGATCTTGTGAACTGAATTAAATCCCTAGAATTCCTATGGAATCTGATTGAGCAGGGAATCCACAACTGCCGAATGTATCAAACAACTACTGTTGATTTCTGGTACACTTCTTAAGCACACTTCCTCATCAGGAATTCAACACCTGTACCTAGTATTACAAGGTTTTGTATATAACATTTTGATTGTGTATTTGTTTTACCTTCCCTCATCAGGAATTTGGGTCTGTAAGGAAATCATAACTGGTTTAACTAGATCATTAGAATGATTTGTGCAGCTATCATGTGTACTGTCTTTTGTTGTAGCAAATGAAGGCTAATGAATGTATTCTTAGTTTGATAAAATGATAGGAGAGAATGTCTATGTGATTAAAATGGCCCTTTTGAATGCTTTTTCTACATTTTGTGAGGTTAATATGGGTGTAATCTTTCAATATGAGTTTTTATACTTTATTAATATTAAATGGAAAAACTAAAGAAATAGAATATCTGTAACAATGCTGGAAAAAAGGTAGAGAGGGTTAGGAAGAGCACAAGCTTTGGTGCCAGATTGAGTTTCACTGACTAACTCTACCATTTCCTCTTTGGGTGACCTTGGACAAACCACATTAATCTCTCTAGAGAACTTCAGTCTTCTCATCTATAAAATGGAATGGATAAAAATCTGTCTTGTCCTAAGGCAGGAGGATTGTTTGAGCCCAGGAGTTTGAGGCTGGTCTGGGCAACACAGCAAGACTCTGTCCCTAAAAAAAAAAAAAAAAAAAAATTATCTTGTAAGGTTATTGTGAAGATAAAATGAGCCAATGTGTGAAAAGCATTTAGGCTAGTGCTTGGCACATAGCAGGCACTGCTGTTGGTGGTACTTGTTATATATTATATTTCAAATATATATATTTTAGGAAAATTCTGGTAATCTTATGTAGCTTAAATTGGAGCATCTACTCAATCTTTATGAGCCTTTCTGATAAGTTAATTTCACAGAAGGTAGATAAAGCAAACCTGGACCTGTTTTTTGTTTTTTTTTTTTTAAAGAATTAACCTTTTATTATAATGGTAAAATATGAGCCAGCACAGTGGCTCACACCTGTAATCCTTGCACTCTGGCTGGCCGGGGCCGGAGGTGTGCGGGAGGCCAGGAGTTTGAGATCAGCCTGAGCACCAGTGAGACCCCTGTCTCTACAAAAAATAGAAAAATTAGCAGGGCATGGTGGTGCACACCTGTAGTCCCAGCTACTCAGGAGGCTGAGGCAGAAGGATTGCTTGAGCCCAGGAGTTTGAGGTTGCAGTGAGCTATGATGAT
>CAUYRT010043070.1:0-69558 GCA_963574885.1 Lepilemur ruficaudatus | reverse complement strand
AAAAAAAAAAAATAGCTATAAAGTGAGGAAAATGACCTACCCTGACAATTATCTCAAGTATCCACTTGATTTTGTGTATGAATACAAAATATTGTATATTTTTCCATATTTGTAGAAAGTTGCATAAAAGCTGCTCAACTACGGGTGCCTCCAAGGATGAGAAATGGGAGGTTAGGTGGAAGTAAGATTTGAGAAGAGTTGGTGTTTTTTCTTTTTTTAACCACATATCCTCTTGCCAATTTTCAAATTTTGTCTTTGTACCTCTTCCAAATAATTCATTTGAAAATATTTCATTTTTAAAACCACAAAGGCACCATCTGTGCTTTCAGCCAGATGCTCAGTCTGGGCTATAGGACGTAGAAAGTTCTGACTATTGGCCTCTCCAGTCTCCTTTGTAACTATTGACTTTGGAAATGGGAATTCAGCCACTGAGAACTTCTTCATGTGCAACTTCCTTTCTCAGAGAACACTAACCAAGAAACAAAGTCTTCAGGTCACCTTTCCTCTTCCTTCTTTGAGGACAGGAGACAAAAGAACATGGAGATCTCCCGAAGTGTCTTAGCTTTACAACATTCCCACAGTGGGCACCTAACCCTAGGGTTAGTGTGCAGTCTCCACAACCACTACAAAACTAGGACACTTAAGGTAAGGAAAGCATTTCTTTAGTTACTCAGATATTTGGCAGAGTACTTATCTCCTGCTAAACTGCTCAGATAATTGTTCATAACTTGCTGTGTATACATAACCTGTAAGAAGTGTCACTGTTAAAGGCTACCAATGTAAATGAATTCTTGTAGCATGATCAAGAAATTCCAAATAGAGGAAACAATCAATTTTAAAGACAGAATCAAGATGAAAAGAGTATAAGGAAGAGAGTAGCATATCCTGTAATGTTTATTACAAAAAAAGTTAAAACCTTTCACATGCTATGACATTAAATGTCATATGTAAGTTGACTGCAAGCAAACTTTTTAAAAATATACATACTGTATATATTTACATTCAAGTTTGAATAACTAATGTCAAGGTGTAGTTCAGGTTCTAATCTTTACCCACCCTGTGGATTTGTTCAGCTAGTAACTACAAACAGCGATTGTATCTTCACTCAGGCACATGGAGAGGTAGAAACTGCTTTTGAAAGAACAAACAAAAACAAAACTGCAGTGCAAATGTGAAGATCATCATTGAAGCAGCTTAGCTACATCAAGGAGACCCTAACTAGCTTTGGTCATCTCAAGAAGCTGAATACATGTAGCCCTGTCCTTTAAATTAAAACCAGAAAAACTGGGCAGGTGCTCTTCTGAGCACATCAGAGGGTTGGCAGAACTCAGCAACTAATGGTCTGACACTCTGTACCCAAGAATTCCATATGACTAAGTTAGGCAACATAGCAGCAGAGCTGGGCTGGCAGCTGGACACCGTTTCCCTGATAGGACACAAAAAATACCCAAACAAGGGGCTTGCAAGACAGTAAATTAGTATCTTTACATACAGCCTAGAACTCAGAAGCCAACTAAGATACTTCATTTCCCAAGTGAAATCCCTACTAATTTCTGCCCTTGCCCACCTGGGTTTTAAACGGAGCTCCTAAGTCTAGACAGGGGTAGGGTGGCCTGTGACTTCTTCAGGCCAAGGTTTCTCAGCCTCAGTACTGGACCTCAGGAAGGCTCTTGGGCCTGAGAAGGGCTCCCGGGGTTCTTGCCAGACTTAGTGGGGCTTGTTCCAGAGAGGGGAAGTTGGAGGGAGGCCACAGTGGGGGCTGTGGCCAGAAGCCCTTCTCGTTCCCTTTTCTTCTGCTTCATCCTGCGGTTCTGAAACCAGATTTTGACTTGGGTGTCATTCAGCTGCAAGCAGTTAGCGATCTCGATGCGTCGGGCTCGAGTTAAGTACTTATTGAAATGAAATTCTTTTTCCAGTTCTGTCAGTTGCTTGGTGCTGAAATTCGTGCGGATAGCGCTGGAAGGGCTGGCGGCTCCGTAGTCGGCGAATTTGCCTGCAACATAAAGACACGGCGTCAGAGGGGCAAGTTGACGCTGAGACAGAACATGAGCGACCAGTGGGGCTAGAGTTAGAATCAAAGTCACAGCGCAGCCCTCCTGGTCTCTATGAACACAGCTGCGCCAGGAGAAACGCTCCACGAGGAGCTCCCTCTGTCATTTTCTCAATGCTTAGCACGTTTTCTGAGCCTGGACTCAGGGGAAGCTCTATGGAATTCTCCTGCTTTAATAACGCCCGGAACTCATTTCCTCCATAAAACCAAACTGCTGTCTAGGAAGACAGCGGCAACACGCTCCCAGTGCAATTCCGCGGAGGAGACTCCATCCCCAACCCCTGGTGCCTCGGTCCAAGGCCTACGTACTTACTTTTCTTAGGGGCGTTCCTTTTCACTTTCATCCACTCAAACGTGCTGAAGGCGGCGGAGAAGCCAGAGGCAGGAGAGACGGACTTGGGATAGGCGCCAGGGGCCGGGGACGCGGTCTGCAAGGCCCCAGGGTGGCCATCGGCTGGCTCTTTGAGACACGCCGGAAAGGGGCCAGGCTCGCCAAAGGCCGCGTAATCCACCTGGCCGCTGAGCAGGAAGGAGCCGCTGCCGGAGAAGACGGCCGAAGTGGCGTAGTGGACGTGCCCGTCGTCGGCCGCCCGCCCGAGCGCTCCCGAGAAGTCGTACGCGGGGCCAGACCCCAGGAAGCCGAAATCAGCGCCAGCCGCCGGGGCAGGTGCGGCGCCCGGCTCGTAGGCACCCTCCAGGGTGCACGGCGAGTACCTGGGCGCGGCCGAGGGCGGCGCGGGTGGCTCCGCGGGGGCGGTCGGGGGCGCAGGCGCGGGTCGGGCGGCGGCCAGGGGCAGACAGCTGACGAAGGCACCGTCGCCGCTGCCCAGCGGGAATGCGGGCTGCAGGGCCACGGGTCGGGCGTCGGCGCGGCAGAACTTGGGTGCGAAGCTGAGCACTTCGCCGCTGACCCCAACGCCGCTGCCGCCGCACGACACGTACTCCAGGTAGGAGCTCATGCTTCCAGCCCGCCCCACTGAGGGCGCAGGCCAGGGCCGGGGCGGGGAACCTGGCAGGGGCTAGGCAGGACCGCTGCCGTCCGCGCCGATCCGCCTGCCCTCTCTACCCAACCTGGCCTCGCCGAGCCATGGCGAGCCAGCCGGAGGTAAATAGTGGCCTAATATACCGGCGGGGGGCGGCCACGTGGCGCTAGCCAGCCAATGGGCGGCTTCGCCGCACGGCCCGGTTCCGACTGGCGCGCGGCTCCTCGCGCCTGCCCCGCCGCCAACTTGGCCAAAGCAGACGAGGGCCGCCGCCCAGCGCCTCTCAGCCCGGAGGAGAGCCGCCGCGGCCCCGGGGCTGCCCGCGGGGAGGCGGGGCGAGAGCGCAGGAAACCTGCTGCCCGGACAGGTATTGGACCAAGTTGGGGAGGAAAAGCAGGACTGGCTGCTCGGGTGATGGCCAGCGGATGGAGGCGGGGAGGGCTGCTCTGTTCTTCTGGATCCGCGGGTGGCTAGTCCCTGGGGGCAGATTGTAGGCGCCGCGGTGTGAAAGGGGTTAATCGGGAGCATGGCGCTCCGCCAGTGGGGATTGCCCCTAGTCCTTCTCCAGAGAAGGTAAAGTTGTTCCTCTTCCCTTTTCTGAGTCCTCTGCGCTTTCGGTTTTCTTGGCACTGATGTCGTCCCTCTCCTAAACCTAGAGCAGATGTATGGTTTTCCCTCTTTCCCCTTGTCCCTACGTCTCACGGGACTACATTTTATGCTGTAAGGGCTGTGTGGCTAGGGCAGGACAAAATCTTCACTTTTTGACTGTTTTTCCTTTCACGTTACTTCACAGCATTCCCTTCAGCTTCTTCCACCCCTTGCAATTTGTGGCGGCACGATGAGGGCGAGTGTTGTAGTGCCAGGTTTTGATTTGGACGGAAGACAAAGTTTCTGCTTTGTGGGGACGTTTAGCAGATTTTCCCCTCTGACCAGGTTGTCAGAATAAAGAATCCACCGTCGTGGTGGAACATTCGTTGTGCTCCTATTTGGGAGGCTGGCACAGGCACGGGTGCTTGAGCTGGAGGGGGCAAAGCCTTCCCAGGGATGGGTCATATCTCAGAGGTTTGGACGGCCTTGTACCTCGAAGCAATTAAGGCTTCTGTTCCATCGGATAAGTGCTGTGTCGTCTCTTGCGAGTGAAATCTGAGGGCTCACAATGTTAATGGGCTCACGTCTTTCCCTTGATAATAGGGTTTGTTTACTGAGTATAGACAGATGGGAAATAAAAGTGCAATTGGCACAGGAAATGAAGAGTAGAAAGGTTACAAAGAGAAGCTGTACATGACAATCATTCCAACTTCCTTGGGTATTTCTTGTAATGTTTCCCTTTTTAGGGCTGTAAGAAAATAAATAAACAAGTTATTTACACACAGTTGTAATGAAAGATACTGGTTTCCTAAAAGAAGATGAAAGACACTCTAAAGAGTCTACTCTTAGCTTATTCAAGTGCCCTTGAAAACTTGATCTATTACACCCTGAGTTATGGTAACCATGGTTTTATTATTGTTTTAGTGATCCACTTGTCCTGAAAGAGCAATCTGAGCCCTTGCCTAAAATCCCACTCTAAGGAAATCTAGAGAATAAGAGCCATCACAGTCCAGGGAGCAAGTTCCTTATAGGAATGTGGATTTGTGAATAAACTGAGCCAAAAATGTGGACTGTTGGTGAGGCTGAAGTTGAGCCAAGATGGGGAAGGGGGTGGGAGTGGACACCTAGGAATGAGCTCAAAGCCAAAGGGGTCTGTGGTTCCTGCACTGCTGGAGTCCCTGAGTTGGATTGGGAGATGGAATCCTGTGCTGAAAATAGCCCTTCAAGTTTCATTTTGCTACCTTTGTCCTGTGCCCAATCAGATGACAATGGTCCTAAATAGTTTTTAAGAAGAGAAAAATAAAGGTTCTTCCCTAGCACCCTGGTCAGGAAATGATAGAGCTCTCTAGAGCTAGCTCAGCCTTCAAGTGTAGATGCATTTCTTCACTGCCCTCCTTCTGTGCCATTAATGCAAAAATGCAGAAGTATCAGCAAATAAGATGGTGCTGAGTTCACAATGACCCTGTTCCCCACTTGACTAGATTTTAATAGGCAGTTTTTCCTGCAAGATATCCCAACTCTCACAATCCTCTCTTGGATGGTACTTGTCCTATCACAACTCCTAGGCCCAGAGGCCCCATGGATCAAGAGGCTTTGTTTGGCTTTGTAAACCTTTTTGGGAAACACATCCTGGTGGCTGCAACCCATGGGTTAAGACAGAAAAGCCAGCCTGATTGTCTGGCAAATCTGACCAAAACCCATCAAATTTAAGAGTCTTTTCTCAAAGGTTTCAGGTAAAATAGGCAGCCTAGGTGCCTTGGCAAACTTCATGCAACAAAGACTAGGTTTTTTCTGCTAAGTGTTTTGGGCGAAGGTTGGCTCCTTCCTGACACAATTAGGCCTTGACTTTGATGTACCCACGAGCTATCCACACTATTTCCCTCAAGCAAAAATTTTGGAAATTTAGTCTTTGCTGCGGGAAGAGAGTGTCTTAAAAGAGTGATTTTTTTTAATTTTCAGACCCAATAGCAGTTCATCGATAATTGCACACAAAAAGTTTACATTCTGTTTGTTGATCCTTCTCTCCGCTCCCTTCAATCTACAAATCCTTAGCATATCCCACACCTTGGAGCTCAGAGTTGGCATCTCCACTCCTGGGCTGCTTCTTCATTTACTAGGGTTAGAAATCAAGACTCTGGTCATCTCATACTCAGATTGAACAGATGTTTGGCAAGGATTTATTTTATTATACAAGGACATTTTCTTAGAGAAAGCTTAGGCTGGGGAAAAGGACATTTTCAAACCAAAAGAACAAGAGATTCATTTCTGCCGCAGGTCTTAGCTATACTATAAATCTGCTCTAGAATAGTCTTAGTCTATAATTCTCTAAGGAGAAATTGGAAGATATTATTTAGGGGAAATGTAGGAAGATGTGAATATATTAGGATATTTTTAGTAACTTTAAAGTTTGTCTCTTAGATGTTCACAGGGTATGGGAGAAATGTCTTACTAATTTTATTACTTGTCAAGCCCTGAATTCCCAAGGGTCACTTGCTCTGCTGGGTCCTGGTGCTGAGTTCTCTGTGGGAGGTGACAGCAGAGGGGCCTGATCTCCAGGTTGTGTTTGATGTAGGAATGCTTTGAAATCTCTTCTATCCTGCTCACCACAGCAGCCACTCCCTACCCACTCTACCCCCGCCCTCCATTACTACCTTTCTCTCCCATTCTAATAGCAAACTTCTTTTCTACAAACAGAAGTGATGGAGGGTGGCAGTCAGGTCTTCTGTGCATTGAAAGTTGTTCCCAAGAAGCCCCTGGAAACCCCCCTCCACATGCCCTACTATGTTACCCCTTGGACACACTGGAGCACATTAAAACTCTTGGCTCCACAGCCCCAAAGCATAGGAAATCTCCTGTTTTGGGGAGTGAAAAGAGGGGAGTATCAGTTCTCTTAAGCCATATTAAGAGAAAATTTAGATGAAGATGCAGTTCTCTATAGCATCCTTTAGTCATCCTAGGATGGAGATGGAGATGAAAGGGGTTCTAAGGACAGGAATTTTAAATCTACTGGAAGTCTGATAACATGATCCTCTCTGAGGAAAACAGTTAAAAGTCAAGCTATTGCTTGGCACATGGTAGGCATTCAATAAATGTTTGCTGGACAGAAATAAAAAATGGACAGAATGGTGTATCTTTACCATGACTCATACTGGCTAAAGGATATTCTTTAGATCATTGTTTCCCAAAACCACTTTGTGTGGATGGGACAAACCACTTTTGTTTAAAAGTTCAGGTTCTGGACAGGCACGGTGGCTCACACCTGTAATCCCAGCACTTTCGGAGGCTGAGGTGGGAGGATCACTTGAGGCCAGGAGTTTGAGACCAGCCTGAGCAACATAGCAAGACCTCGTCACTACAAAAAAAAATTTTTAATTAACCAGATGTGGTGGTGCATACCTATATTCCTAGCTACTCAGGAGGCTGAGGTGGGAGGATTACTGGAGCCCAGGAGTTTGAGGTTACAATGAGCTATGATTGTGCCATTGCACTCTACCCTGGGTGACAGAAAAAGACCCCCGTCTCCAAAAAAAAGAAAAAGAAGAAAAGAGAAAAAGTTCAAGTCCCTTGGTCCATCCCCAGAAATTTCAACCCAATAGGCCTGACTCAAGAATCTTTATTTTTAACAAGCCTCTTGGGCGATCCTAAAGCAAAGTTCTTCGGAAATACACTTTGAAAATTTTTGCTTTAGGAGTTGGGGTCAGAAGGAGGTAGTGGGAGGAAAAAGGAAATATTTCTGTGGGAGGGACCATGAACAGTAAGAGGTCATGGCTAGCTGGTCCATGAGTATAACCTGAAAACTATCCAGAAGTCTGATGGGTGGCAGGGCAGAGAAGTCAATGTCAAGCTCAAACTTAGGTCCAATTGGGCTGAAGTTCCAGAAAATATCCTTAAAAAGAGTTTAGTAGGAAGTTTCCCAAGTTTTGCTGATCAATTAGTGCTTTGCAGAGACAGCTCACTTCTGCTTCTTGCCACCTCCCTAGTCTTGGCTTTGATGACACCAGTGTGGTGGGAAGGGAAAGAAATTTGTCTCTTCCAGTCATCAAAGAAAATTTCAAGTGGTTCTGAGGCAATAGGAAGAAGAAAGGAGTTGGGAATGGGGATCTCAAGAGGGAGGATTCAACTCTCTTTTCCTTCCATCTTTCCCAAATTGTCTAGAATGTTCATGTGAGCCCCAGGGATCCAGAGGGAGCCAAATGTCCTTTGACATACGCTGTAACTCTTCCTCTGGCTAAAGGCTGACCTTTCACAGCCTAAGATGTCAAAACTAGAAGGCACCTTAGAGTTAGGATACATCAACCCCTGATTTTAGAGGGAAGTCACTTTACTTAGAGGTTAAATAGTAAAGCCACCATGCAAAAAATGAGGGAACCACCTTGGTTCTCCTGACTCACCACAGTCTGTTGCCTTTCCATGGTCTGCAAAGAGGGAGAAGTAAGGCAGCCACTCTGTGCACTGTGGCAGGCCTCCATCCTGAGCAAGCAGAGCAATGTTGTACGAAGCACCCTCACTTCTGGGAGAGCACACAGTCAGTGGGAGTGACTGAGAGGCCTGCTGCCCTTCCCTTGGGATTTGCTAAACCTGTAGACCAGACTTTTGCAGCCCCACCATGAGCTAATTCTACAAGAGAGGGCAGAGATGCCTCTGGGTCCCAACCCCCTTTACCACAAAGCAAGGGTAAAGAATCTGCTCATTTCCTGGGTTGATTAGCATCAGGGCCCTGTGGGGACAAAAGAAGAGGTGTCCTAGGATTAATTTCACTGGATAGAGCAAGTACAAATAAGGACATGTATGAATATACACAGGCATACCCAGGTCAGTTATACTTGTACTGTTTTTTGTTGTTGTTGTTGTTCCTTTATTTTTAAAATGGATAATTAATTTAAATTGACATGGTCCAAGATTGAAAGGGTACAAAGGGCTATGCATTGAAAAGTGTTTCTCTCTTGTCTCTAGCCACCTAGTTCCCCTTCACATAGGTAATCAATTTTATTAGTTTCTTGTCTATCTTTCCAGAGATAGTTTTTACCTGAAGAATTCTCTCTCTCTCTCTCACACACACACACACACACACACACACTCACATATAATCTCCCTACAGTTTTTTACACAAATGGTACCATGCTCAACAGACTCTTTTGCACCATGTTTTCCCCCCTATTATATCTTGAAGACCATTCCATATAAATACATATAGAACTTCCTGGTTTATTTTTACAATTTGATGCTGTTCTGTATACACTGACCACAATTTATTTAGCCAGTCCCTATTGATGGGCAATTAGTTTGTTTTCAATCTTTTGCTATTGCAAACACATAGTCAAGCTTTTTTTTTTTTTAACCTATTAGAAGAATTCCTGTCCGTGAAATTACTTAGTCAAAAGGTATGTGCACTGGAGATTTTAATACATTTAGCCAGCCTACACTCCATAGAAGTGAATCAACTTACACTTCTACAAGCAACATATGAGAGTTCCTGTTTCTTCACACCCTTACCCAATCAGTGGGATATTAAAGTTTCTGATTTTTGCCACTGATAAGTGGGAAGTAACACTTTTTATTTACCCTCATAGCTTCTCCCAAAATGTCATTATTCTTTATTTGATCCTTTCATAATTCTGTTTTACAAATCATAGTACACAGATAAGATACACAACTTACTGTAGTCATACCCAGTGTGAATGGCCAAAGACAGATGTCCAACACTCCTTCCTATACTACACTGTTCCACACAGGGCTGAAAGCTTCAAAAGAGAGTGGTGCCTTCAAGCATTCCCTGAAAAACACATGATGTAAAAAAAAAGGAAAGAAGCTTTCTGACATCTGCTAAGAGGCCTGCCTCCTCTTTAGTGGTCTGATACCAAGACCACATTTCTGCATGAATTCTCCAGAGAGTAGCCCTCAAAAGCAGAGGGGCTCTGATTAGCAATCTGATCTGACCTAGTCCTAAGCATTAGCTTGGATTCAATATCTGGGAATCAGTAGGGTGTTGCTTTTAATTTTCCTGAGACTTATTTGTCACTGGCCACCAGGGATCTAAGTGTTAACCAGCATGGTGGGGGTGAGGGTATGTTTTCCTTAGGTTTTAGCTTTGTATACACTCACTTGGACCCAGTGAAGGTAACAATACCTAACATACACACACACACACACACACACACACACACACACACACAGCTCTAATGATAAACCTATGAATGTAGATATTTTTATTGACTGTTTCACTGATGAAACTGAAGTCCAGAAAGATTAAGTGGATTGCTTAGGGTCACACAATGTATCAGTAGCAAAGCAGAAAATACAGTGTAGACCTGAAACTGAACTCATTAGATTCCCTTGCAAAGTCTCTTCTCCCTCTATTCATTTTGGTGAATGGCCTGACTATCCACTCAGGCCCTCAAACCTAGGGATTAGCATTCACAACTCTTTTACTCATCAAATTGACTAGCAAATCATGTGAATTCTACCCCCTAAATATTTTTCTCTTCATCCTTATTAGTTCCTCTCTGCTGGATTATTGCAGCTGCCTCCTTTTTTGTTCTTCTTGCCTCCTCTTTCTCTTTTCTCCAGTCAGACAGAGTATCCTCAAGAAATAGCTTTTGAAATACATAACTTCAAGTCCCAGCTTAAACCTTCAGTGGTTCCCCACTGCCTATGGAATAGGTCCAGACTCCTTTTTATGAACCCTGTACGACCCCCACTCCAAACTACTCTCTTCTAAGTGAGACCTTGCTCTCTTTCCTCCTTGCCTTTGCATGAATTGCTCTCTCTGCCTGGTATATCCTTCCCTCCTTGGCCTGCAAAACTCTTATACTTTAGGAAGCCAAATTTACATCCTCTGAAAATCCTTTTTTGTCATTACAGTACTTAGTGGCTCCTCTTTATTTCAGGATCATTTTGACCACACCTGTTACAGAACCCATTCCATTGTTTTAGGATTCATTATTTCTCTCCCTGCCAGATTGAAGAGCACAAGCCATTAGTGACTGATCTTTGTATCCTGGAGCCCAGCACAGTGCAAATAGGAGCTGTTTGGTGGGTATTGGAGAAAGCCAAGGGAGGAGAGATAGACTTAACCAAGGACAACAGCACCAGTATTTTCATTGCTTCATGAGTTCAGGACACTGTGTAAGCCTTAATTCTTCAGTTTATATCTATCTGAAGCAAAATGATAGAACATTTCTCTGAAGCAAATTAATTTCTACCCAAGAGGATGAGGAGAGAGAAAGCTGGTAGGGGAGAGAGGACAAAGCTAGAACTTTCTGTCCTTCAGAGGCTGTTTCCTGTGGGCTGAGGCAACAGATTAAATAAATTGAGAAACATTTCAGCTAATGTCCCCCAGCAAATATGGAAAAGGGGACTAGGCCAGAACTTTGTTAGGATTTACAAGGAGGACAGCATGTAACCACTCCAGAGGGGGTGTAAGAACACTTCACCACTCACTCACTCCTGCTGTAAACAGCTCTAAGGCTAATGACTGTCCCCAGAAACCTGCAGAGTCTGTTCCTTTGTGGTGTTTCTACACGAAACCAAAAGAGCCCAAGTAAAAATACTGGAGTCTTTCCTGCACACTAGAAAAGAGAGAATAGGCATATCACTGTGGTTGGTGTTTAAAGTATATTTTTATTGTTATTTCAAATACCGTTCAAGTTTAGTTCCAAGTTCAACAGCAGTCTTACCCTACTTCCTCCCACACAAATACTCCTGCAGGTAGATAGATAGGGGCTCTTAAATAAAATACTGTTTGCAAGAACTTTCCTTTGGGATTTTTCTTGCCCTGCCTTCAGAGATGGATTCCTCCCTTTCTGAGGGTAGAACAGCGTTTAAGGGTGCTACTTGGACAAGCAGGAGGTGTGTTGGGGACAGGAGAATGGAGGGTCACTGTGGGTCAGGGGCGGGCGTAGGTGCTGGCGTGTTGGGAAGTCCCTGGGCACCCTGGGCAAGGTGAGGCGGGGGCTGGCGGGCGGCGTTGCTCGCGGCCTGTGTGAGGAAGTGACCCGCCAGCCCCTTCCCTCGGGCCTAGCGCTGCCAAGCGCTGCACTGGCTACGTCGCTCCCCGGCGGGCACCGGGCGGCAGGTCGCGCCCTGCGTTAGAGCTCAGCCTGCTCGCCTGCGTCTCCCCCGCTTGCGGTTTCTGGTCGGATCCCAGCTGGCCCAGACATGCTCTGAAGTAGGAGGAACTGCTGTCTAGCGAAAAGTGCACACCGGGTGATTGATGAACTCTTAATAGGACAAACCTCTGCCGCTCCCCACCCTAGACAGACACACACAGAGAAATCCTCCACCCCAGGCCCCTCCCCAGGCCTCCTAGAGGGCGAGAGGAGATGCTGCCGCCAGCCCCTAGGGTGATTAACTCACCTTTTGTCTTTCCGAAAGTGTTCCAGGTGAGGATTGAGGCCCACCCACCTGCCCCGCCCGCCCGCCCGTAGCCTGGCCGCTTGCGCGCGCGCGTCATAGGCGGCGCGGACTCGAGAGGGCCTTTGTGCTGCGCTGCTCGCCAGACCGCCCTGGGAGGCGGCAGCTTTTGTTCCCGGCGGGGGCCAGAGGCGTTCAGACTCGAGTTCCACCTCAGCCCCTTCCCCAGAATGTCCCCAGGTCCAAGGACAGGTCAGGACTTCCTTTATGTGTCCTCTGCAGGCGGCAGGGGTGGCGTCCTGAGTGCCCCAAAAAGTAGCAGAGGCGAGAGAGGGACCCTTGTACCAGCTCCCTAGAGCTCAGCTCACCCGACCCTCTTTTCCACTTGGCCTTTGCAGAGGTGGTGGAGGAGGGGAATGGTATTTGTAGGGCAGCACTGTGAACAATAGAGCCATCAAAAGGCCTTCTCCTCAAATGTCAGGGATACTCTTCACCCAACAAGCCCTCCTGGCTGGGTTTTAAGGCCTGCTGTCCAGATAAAAACACATAGTGTGTACCCGAGCTCTCTATGAATCCCTGTTTAAATTAGGGTCTTCTCCTCTGGCTCTCGTGTTAAAACCCTACTTCTTTTGTGATTTTCCTGATATTATTCTTCCATAAAAATTATCCAGATTAGCCATAGGAACCAGTCAAGACATTTTGCTACATAATCTAGGACAAGAAGACTCATGCAAATAGCTTACACCTTACAGACCTCCAGGGGACCCTTCACCTGCCTCTGCTACTGCAAATGATTGGACATCCATCTACCTTGGCTCTTCCCTTGTGTGTGGAAATCTTTTGTGCACTGTGTTTCATGCTGGACCTGGTCTGAAAATGGGCCCTTGGATTGTCTTTGTACTTTCTAACTTGCCAAAGTGGGTGTGAAACCTGAGGGAAGTATTCAGGAATGGGCTTTAGGCCAGGTATATAAATCCATTTGACACCAACCTTGGACCCCAAAGATAAGGGCATTTGTAGCTGGAGTAGAACACAAAGCCATGATGAGAACTAACATTTCATCCTCTGTGATGATCCTTTGCATTCACCATCCTTTCTCTCCAGCACCACCAATGCAGCAGGTTCAGAGGGCTCACCTACTCAGTGTTTTTTTCTTTCCATCTAGTCATTTTGCAAGAGAGATCTTGAGAGCCAGCCCTCACAGCTGGTAAAGGCTTGGCTGGTGACAGCCCAGTCTCAGCTTTCAGTGCCCAAAATGTCTAGGAATAAGTACGCTGAGCCTTAAGTACATACCCTCTCTGGGAAGTTGAGATGCCCTGAAGTGGTCAGGCCATAGGCCTGTGCAGACTGGGCCTTCTGCCTCTTCTTGCCTTCACAAAATTCTGTTCTTCCTATTCTTTTCTTTCAGTTTCTCAAAAAAGGACCAAAGTAATGCCAAGAACTCCCAGATGAAGAGGACCTTCCTACACCTGTTACTGGAATTAACCACTTCTTGACATGAGAAGGAAGTTTCAGCTAATTCTCAGGATAAAGTCAAAATGGGCCTGTGACAGTCCCTTGAATACTGAAGATGTAAACAAGCTTCTGGCTCCCCCAGGTCAAGCACAGGAACACTTCTTACTAGAATGAAAGGCTACTTCTTTGTTATTCAATCATACACCCACACACATCCTCTTCAGCCTCCCTAATGAAAAACCTCAACAGATGGAGAGCCTGAGCTCCCAATCCTCCTAGCTGAGAAGATGCACTTCACTCAAGGGCCGGGGGGCTGGTGCAGACTGGGGAAGGGAGAAGGGACAAGCAGCTAGTATAGGTAATCACTATCTTTTAATACTCCTTACAGATAGAAATTTGAAAAATCTTGTTCAGCAAGGTTAGCAGCCTCTGGGGCCTTGGAAACCAATTTGGCTGATGTGTCTCTGATAGGGACTAGGTTTGGGGCGGCACCAAGGGGAATGTACTTGCTCTATATTCTCTCCTCTCCCATTTGAAAGCCTGTACAAAGAGATGGTACAAATGGATGGTTAACTTAATGATTCCATCAGAGGCGGATTTTTCTCTGTCGGGTTCCTGGATGAGGCTGAGGTCTGAAAGGGAAGAGGCAGAATATGTACTGAATTGCCCTTTCTTATCTCCTCACCAGTGGCCAGGACTACTCTCCAGGCCTTTCCTCTGCCACTTCCCCATCCACTCTGGCTAGCTCAGTTGGGTCTCGACACTTCACTCCAGGCTGGGTCCTGAGTTTTTCCTGGTTGCAAAGAAAGCTCTGCCTCTGCCTAAATCTCTTTCCTATCCCCACCTCCCATTTTGCAACAGGCCATTCTGGCTGCCTCAATGCTATCCTGCCTTAATTCATACTTGATTGCCTGGACAGAATAACCAGGAGCGCCCAAACGACTGCCACCCCTCACACAGAGGTCTGGGCTCCCGTTCCTGATCTCTCTTTCTTAAACCTCAGGGGGTCCCACAACCTCCCTGATCTTCACCTCTCCCGAAGCAGTCTCTTTAGGGAAAAAGCAGAGCTGGTCAAGGCCTGAGCCAAAAAGCCATTTCTTTTCCTTGGGCAAACGAAGTAGATCTCCAAGAGACCAGTGCCCGGAGCGAGGCCTTGGCCCCGCGCTACCTTTGTATGGCCTCTCCCGCCGCGGAACCCGTGGCGCCTCGCACACAATGGCGCTGCTGCTCCGGCAGACCAGGCTGCTCCAGGACACTCTCAACTCAGCTCCTGGTGGCAAGGCTTCGAGCAGCCCCGAGGCCTTGGTGTGCTTCCCTACTTCCTCCCATCCCAGCACCCGTACGGGGAGAGACACCGGCTAGGGTGGAGTTTGCCTTTCCTCACCAACTTCCCCCTTCCCACTGCGGGTCCTGCCGAAGAGGAAAGGCCTGGGTCCTGGGCACTATGGCTGGGCCGGCCTCCCCTCCCCCATTCTCTTCTTTCTCGGCTTCTCTGAAGCCCGAGAGGGAGGAGGCAGGCGCCTCCGCCCATAGAGTAGCTATTGTGACCTTCCCCCGAAGAGCGGGAACCCAGCCGAGTGTGGACCGCCGGCGGTGGCGGGGGAGGAGGCGACTGTGTGACCAAACCCCTGGTGGAGTGGGGGTGGCACCGGGAAATAAATAAAGGTTTGCAACCTCGGGCAGTTGGGCCCTTCAGAGGGCGTTTGGTTGTGTTTAGACTCGGGTGCTTCCTAACACTAATTGCAGGCTCAAGAGGAGCGAATTTATGGCGAAGGCCAAGGCGGCTTGTTTATAATTTATGAAGTTTTAAATGGCTGTGCCGCGGGCCCCAGCTCTCGCCCGGGTGGGCAGGCGCGCGGGAACGCTCCCTCCCACCACTCGCCACTACCCCCACCCGCACCAGGAGTGACCGAGTGTGCCCATTAGATGACTCTCATGCCAGTGGCAGGAACGGATCCGAGCCATTCTCAGGAGTCTTACGAATCTCCAAGGAGAGGTGGGAGACAGCCGCAGATTTGGTCCAAGCCCTCACCCCATTCCAGAGGAGGGCCTGGGGAGGCTGCGGCTGCCTGGAGAGGGAGCCCCCAGCCCCGCACTTCCTTGGAGCTTGAGTGCGAGAGGAAGCTGATGTCAACCAGGCTAGACACCGTTTAAAGTCTAATCCATGAAACCCTAAGCCGCAAATGACACTTGGGGTTTTGCAGACACCCGCAGACTCAGCAGATACTCCTGCGGTAACACACCGCGCTGGAAAACGCCTGGAGCCATGATGCATTATGTATTTTTATTATTATTTATGGTAGGAAAAGGAGATGAGGGAAAAACCAAGCTGAATCTAAGCAGCCTGACAATTCATCTATTTAATATTTAGCCAGTTAAGAAAGGTAGTTGTAATCCCTGCAAGGCGGCGAGCTCTTCTTTGATTTCCCTAGTAGCTTAAAAAATAATTTCTTACAAGACAATTAGAAATTTTGCCTATGGATGCAAATTTTATAGAAAACAATGTTAAGCCTTGAAAGTGGGTAAAATATGCCTTCGATTTGAAGTCATTTATTCTGTTGAAACACTTCTACAACATATATGCTTTAAATCTGCTCAGATAAAGCGAAATTTAGCAAAAGGATATCCCCTCCCGCCCCCAATCTAACATGCCATTTAAAAAACAGCACAAAGGAACAAGGAAACTAAATATTATTTTGAGCCATCATTACTTAGCGAAACACAAACATCCAAATAGAAACGATTGTTGTTCCACCAGAAGATCAGAAGTTAAATTATTTCCACACAATAGGAATTTCACCTCGTGTCACCGGGTATGTAGTAGGAGTTGCAGTATTTGTCAAACCAAATAGAGATGCGTGGGCTGACTTTGCTGAAATACAAAAGAATTGAACCTTATCTGAAGGCGTTTTTCTAAGTGGTCCCTTCCAAAGAAGCGGGTAAGTTGTCCGCCCCTAGCTGAAACCATGATAATATTTACAAAATGGTTATAAAACCTTAAAGACATTTTTGCCCGTTTAGTACAAAGGAACAGGAGTAAACTAGGTGTTCACACTTGTTATGTTCCATTAATGAAACTTTTATTTCTTTACATCTTGGGGAAGGTTTGTTTTCTTTAGAAATGAACTAATGACCACTACAAAGGAAGAATTTATGACAGCATTTCCTAGAGAAAAAGCTTAGGTATGTATCTCCAAATGATTTCTTTTTTGGCACCTTAGCTTTTTCATAGCTCAATTCTTCTTATGACTTCTCTTATGTCTTTTCTTTGATTGTCAGTTTTCTTTCAAAGTTTTTTTTTAATTACTTAATGCAGAAAAGTGATCTCTGGCTCCCCAATGTAAAAGTCGATCATGTCTGGAAAGAGGGCGTTAGGAAACGGCAAAGCAGGCACTGCTTTCAAAAAGCCCTATCCAAGTCATCCTGCCCAGAACCTTTCTAGGTTTGCATCCTCATTTTTCCCTTAATTTCAACAGCTGGAAAGTAATAAAGTATCCCCAGAAAAAATCTGTGAACTAGATCCCAAAGAAATAAAATAATTTTTTCAAAGGGTCAGTCTATTACTGGGCCTTCCATGGGGATTGTGCAAAAGGTAAAGGCATAGTGATCTGCTTGCAAGTGTGCGTGATTAACACAAATACACTTCCGACTGAGAAATTTTTTTATTCTAAATATTTGTTCAAATAGTACCAGACAATTTGAAATCGATAAACTGTGTCGAGTGGCGAGGGCTATAGCTGTTGAGAACTGACTAATGTGTGTCTTGCAACGCCACCGGGTTTCCTGACTCTCTACCCATGAAGGACAATTTGCGGTCTTAATCCTTTACATCAACTACAAACACCAGCCACGGTTACAACTGTTCAAAACTACTCTCTCAACTAGTTCAGACCAAGGGGACTAAAGAGGTGAAATGTGGCCCCAAGGCCTAAGAGCGCGTTCCTAAACTCGGCTGGAGAAATCTACAAATATACACATAAATACATTCAGACAAGGATAAATAATCAGGGGAACGAAATGATTCGCTTCAAATAAATATAGAGAGTTTAGTCCGATGCAATCCTTACAGGACGGGAAGGAGCATATAAATTAAGGTCTCTGAAACTAAGCTAGACGCGGGCCAGGACCAGGGCTCTCAGGGCTCTGATCCCTCTGCAGGGCACACCACCGATGGGTCTCAGACTTACCTTTGGGACACCATTACCAGATTAGAGTCCCTCGGTCCGCAGTACGTGGCACTGTCAGGCTTACAAGGGAGGATCCTTGCGGCTGATTTATGGCGAGTCACCCAAAGGAGGACGCGCATGGAGGGGAGACCTGGTCGCCTGCGCCTCTGCAGCTGGAGGCCTGAGACCCGGGAGGCAGCAGCAGGGCCAGAGCGGGGGAGGGGGTCCCCAGCTGCCCCGCCCGCCACCCCCGCCCCCAAAGCAGGAGAGGTAATTGCGCCGCGAGTTCGGGCCAGCGGCGGCCGCTACAGATGCGTCAGTTTGGGGGCCTCGGGCAGGCGTCCCTGAGACGAGTGGTGGGCCGAGAGATCTGTGTAGGTGGGATGAGGGTCGCACGGTCCGTGGTGGTGGTTGCCAGGAATCTGCGCGGCGCAACTGTAGTCCACGCTGGCCGACGACGGGTGCGAGAGGTGGCCCAGGTTGAAGACAGGCCCGGACGCGGGCGCCATGGAGTCGACGAAGTTGCCGCTCACGTACACCGGACTGCCCTGCAGGTTGGCGCTGGCGAAGCCGCCGCCGTTGCTCGCCATGGGGTGGGGCTCGAACTCCGGCGCCGCGTAGCGCTTCTGCTGTGGCAGGCAGCTGCTGAGCGGCGCCGTGTAGGCGGCCAGGCCGTACATATTGGGCTGCGATTTGGCGAAAGCGGGCGGCGAGGGCGCGTCGTAGGCCAGGCCGGGCACGGGCGGCAGCTGGCCCGAGTAGGCCACGTGGCCAGCGGCGCCGCCGAGCGGAGGGCTGCGCTCAGGGGACTGGCCAGCCGGCGAGTGCAGGATGCCCTTGGCCTTCTGGTCCTTCTTGTACTTCATGCGCCGGTTCTGGAACCAGATCTTGATCTGGCGTTCGGTGAGATTCAGCAGGTTGGCCATCTCCACACGGCGCGGCCGGCACAAGTAGCGGTTGAAGTGGAATTCTTTTTCCAACTCCACCAGCTGCGCACTCGTGTACGCGGTGCGTACCCGCTTGGACGCTGGGCCCGGCGGGCTCTTGTCCTCGCAGCTCTCTCCTGGGCAGGGAGGGAGAGAGAGGGGGCGCTGAGCGAGGGGGAAGAGAGGTGCTTTCCTGGTTCCTTTTTCCTCCTCCCTTTACCCCACCTCCAATCCAGGCTACAGCGGGGGGGGGGGGCGTTTGAGAGGTACAATTCCTAGGGGGAACTCACCTCCTCCTCAGGCCTACCTGTCAGTTGCACCTGAAACCTCCATCTGCTTTCTGAGATCCGATTCACTGTGCCCACCCTCTCCCCTCCAGCCTAGCCCATCATCTCATCTCCACCCAAAGGCCATGAAGGAGTTTAATGAGAGACTAGGAGCAGCTGGTAAGGCCTCCCTCCCTGTCAAAGAAGGGCCAGACTTCTTTGAACATTCCTCCCAGCCTCTGCTGCTGGGGGTGGGGAGCAGGGAGGAGGAAGCAGCTCCATCCTGCCTTGCTTAGGAACTGGCTCCTAGGAAAAGAACCCCCCAGGGAACAAAGAATGAAGGTGGAGATCTTAGTACCTCGCTCCTGCCCAGCAGTACACAAAAGCAGGGGGGTGATAAACCAAAAAAAATATTGCCCTGGAGTTTTAGGGGGGTCCAAGGCCAAGCTAGAAGCATTTTGAGTATTGCAGTGCTGGGAGCAGCTGCTTCAACACTGGCTTCTACTAGCCCTGCCACCTCTCAGCTGCTTGTCCGCTCCCTTCCTGGGAAGACAAATGGATTTCTCCTGGGAGGGAGGGCCTGAGCCTGCAGCTGAGGAGGGAGGGGCAGGAAAAGGAGCTTGCAGGCAGGATGATACCTTTGCCTTAGGAGCAGCAGCCCCAGAGAGCACCAGGCAAACCAGAGACCTGATAACAAGCCACATCCCAGGACTCAGACTAGCCTTGGACCTGGAAGCAAGTTCATCTACCTGAAGATAAACCCCATCAGAGAACACAAGGCCAGAAAATTTCAGGAAACAAGCAGTCTGAGCAGAGAGGAGGAGGCTTCAGAGCTCCTGGTCATTCCTGTCTTCTTCCATACACACTGGACCTAGAGAAGACCTTCTCAACTCTAGGGTACCCCTTCCAAGGAGAAAAATCAAAAACTGCTCTTGTCTCTCAAAACATCCTCCTGAGGTGTATATCCTCTCTCCCTAGGATATACACCTCCCCATTGCAGGTTTGCTGGAGTGGGGAGAAATGGGCTGGGTGCGGTAGGTCAAGTGGAGTCTCATGGTTGTGCCATGCAGGCCCTGGAATCAGACTGGTTGGATTCAAATCTACCACTTTGCAGTTTCCTGATCTTGGGCGAGTTGCTTATCATTTCTAACAGTTTTCTTATTTGTAAAATGAGAATGTTATACCTACCTCAAAAGATTTTTGGAAAATTAAATTAGTTAATGCTTATAAAGTACTTGGCATGGTTCTTGACATATTGCTCCTTAGACTTGATTTACTAATTTGAAGGAATAGGATTCATGTGGTACAGACTATGTAACCACCTAGGCTTGGGGATTATAACACCTGTCTTCAAATTTTGAAAAGCTGTTGGATGGAAAATGGAGCTGAGTTATGACTAGCAGCCCTAGAAAACAGATGTCAGTTTAAGGAAGAGCTCCATATTAATAACTGTGAGACCTCTCCAGCAATGGCACCAGCTGCCTGGAATGGAAGTGAGCACCCTATCACTGCAAGGGCATGACCCCAATCAGGGACACTAAAAAGGAAGGAAATTTCAGCATGAGCAGGAGTATAGAGATTTGGCTTCCAAGGTTGCACTCCCAGCCATAACTGGGGCTTCCTGGAGTCAGTCTGGAGGGGCCTTGGTCCAGGGTGAGCCATCTCAGAGAGCTACCTGCAGTGGCACAGCTGTTCTTTTGCTTGGAGTTCTGTCGGGACTCTTTCATCCAGGGGAAGATCTGCTTGCTGATGGTGGTTGAGGAGCTAGAAGCATTGGGTCCCCCTTTGGGCTTCTTGGCAGGCACTCCACCTCCAGGATTGGTGGGTGAAGATGGGGGCAGGGTCGGTGGTGGAGGAGGGGGTTGTGGTGGCTGTTGCTCTGAGTTCAGACCAGGAGGCTGGCTGCCACCACCCCCACCCTGGCTGTTCCCAGTGCCAGGCCGCATGCAGCTACCATTGAGTTCAGCTCCCTTATGAGCTTGGGCTCGAAGAGGTACAGAGCTCTGGATGGAGCAGGCAGAGCCTGGGTAATCAGTGTCCAGGGTATTGGCAGCAGCAGGGGGTGGGTAGGGCTGATGAGGGTTGCTGTAGCCATAAGTGTCAGTGGCTTTGCTGTAGCCATAGCCTCCAAACAGTCCTGGATTTTCATAGTAAGCAGCCTTCTGCATTGTGCACTCAGAAAGCTCCAGGGCCTGCTGACCCTGCTCAAATAACATTGACTACCACTGTCTCCTTCACTGCCACCTCCAATGTCTTCAGAATCCTGAGAGAGCTGGGCCAGCCCCCAGGCTCCAGGTCACCTGCTGAGAAGAAAAGTGAGAGGCCCAAAGGGACTGTCATTGGCAAAACCAGTCAATATAGAAGAAGTAGCCCATGCTCTCTGCTTCCCACCCATTTCATGGGGGGAGGGGGGAGATGAGCAAGATGCTGATTCTGGGATTTATCTGAACCCTTAGAAAAGTCAGAAGGAATTTTTCCTAAATTTAAGAAAAGACCTTTTCTTTAGCTCAACTCTAGCAAGGGAAGACACTTCCCTCTATCCCAGATGCACTTTTTTCCCCTGCAAAATTGTCCATTAGGGCCAGGCGCGGTGGCTCACGCCTGTAATCCTAACACTCTGGGAGGCTGAGGCAGGTGGATCGCTCAGGGTCAGGAGTTCGAAACCAGCCTGAGCAAGAGCAAGACCTCGTCTCTACTATAAATAGAAAGAAATTAATTGGCCAACTAAATATATATAGAAAAAATTATCCGGGCATGGTGGCACATGCCTGTAGTCCCAGCTACTTGGGAGGCTGAGGCAGAAGGATTGCTTGAGCCCAGGAGTTTGAGGTTGCTGTGAGCTAGACTGAGGCCACGGCACTCACTCTAGCCCGGGCAACAGAGTGAGACTCTGTCTCAAAAAAAAAAAAAAAATTGTCCATTAGCCTTTGATCTGTGTAGAAAAGCACTTATGGCCTCATACATTTTACTGGCTGATACTCCCACTAAACTGTGAGCTCCTTACAGACAGGAACTGTGTCATTCATCTGTATATTCCTAACATTCAGCCCAGTGTCCTGCATGTAGCAAATGCAATAAATGCTTGTTGAATGAGTGGATGAATAAATGGATCAATCAGTGAATCACTGGGTCATCACAGGGTTTTGATGGGCAAAAGTAAGCCCTATAACACAATGAGAACAGCAAGAGCTCTAACAAAAACAAAACAAAACAAAACAAAACAAAACACCTCCCCCCACCTGATTTCAAAATCACAACATCTTTCATGAAAGTTCAGATAGTCCACTTTTCGATGACAGGGTGAGAATCAGCCCAGTTAGCTCTGTGGGTCAGCACTGTGAGGTCTACAATGTAGAAGACTAGGAGATAAAAACCAAGAAGAAGACTTCTAGACTTTCAGACTTATTTTGAGGCTAGAAAATGTTTCTTCTCTTTTATCTACATTTTTCTAGACCCTTTACTTTGTTCTCTCACTACTTTTAAATGGATACCACTGGAAATGGGTGAAAAGATTTAGAATTTGAAATGCATGGAACATGGGTGAATACAGAATGCTTTAAAACTTTATCATTTTTACCCTGGGTCTATCGTATAAATAGATATTATTATTGACCTCTGCTCTGGAGCATCTATTCCACCCCACCTCCCACCCAACCCACAGCCAATGAGAGAGCCTCTCATGACATGATGAATGGGCCCAGAATTAGAAAAAGAAGAAGAAAAAAAAACTAAGAAATATTCTAATCCTTTTGTATCCTGTGACTCTTGATGGGGGTTTCCCTTCTCCCCCCCTCTCCCCACTTCTTCTGAAAAGCTCCTAAGGAGTTAAAGTATAACTAATACCATTCAATCACTTTTGTCTGTTTGATAAAGAAAACTCACAGGTCAGCTCCGTGGTCTTAATTCTTGATCTCATCACTTAGGCAGCTTTTCTTCCCAGAAACTCTCCTTGGCTTCCATCCTGGTCATCCTGATAGACCACATTATCTAGATAGTTTATGTGGCCTAATGGAGTTGACCACAGGTACCAAAAACACTTCTCTGTCCACTCATTTTCCCTCCACTTTCATCTGAGAGCCTAACTCAATTTTTTAAATTCTTCAAATTAGTCTTTGTTTGGTAGGCAGTTTTCTTGCTCATTGTGTTTTATAATATGTGAATACGCCATTTATCTTGATGAAAAACATGCCCTTTTTAATGGGGTACCATAATACTAAGATGTTATGTTGTAGGAATTGTTTCTGCTGGTGTTCTTAAATGTATACAGTTAAGAATCTACCTAACAAAGCTTGACTCAATCTTTCTTTTGATTAATTTTCTATATCTTTCCCTGTTAATGTTACTGAATATCAAATGGACAGCTACGTCTTCATCCTGTGACTAATATTTACATGTGTTTGCCCCAAGAGAGACACTCTGGGTTTAGGTAAGTTTTGGGCTTTTCTGGGGATTCTGCTTCCAGTCTTAACGGTCCGGATGTCTAAATGGTCACTCCAGACACTCAGACCACCAGAACTTGCTGCTGCTTCTGTCATTCCATTTACAACTGTGGAAGCAAATCATCCCCCCTCCTGCCTCCCAAGTTGACCAAGTTTATCTTGATAGGTGGACTAGTCACATTAAAATAGGTTCTTTAGGAACTGACCAGATGTTTGAGACAGATGACTGCACATATATATTTGTTCCTATGGCATATGCCTAGAAAAAGTTGTGTACAGACCTCCAAAGTACGAATACTAGGCAGTTTCCTGACTAACCAGTCTGTTTTCCTGCCTGTTTACATTGTCTTAAGAAATTTTCAGGCCCACTCAATTATGATCTACTACATTAACGTTCATTTCCCCCAAAGCAAGTGCTGGCTGCAGGCAGTGCTGTCTTCACTGGGAAGAGCTTTGCAGTCCCCCCAAAATATAGCACCCCAAAGAAGCCACCTCTCTTAAAACAAAACCTGAGAATATTGTTACAAAACTGGTAAAAAGGCTTATTTCTTTCCAGAAATCCCTACTCCTTGTGAACTCTGCTTGAACCTAAAAAGCAGGAATGGGTCATAAATCACTTGGACAATGGTCAACTGTTCAGTGGCTCATCTTTTCGACCCCCCCCCCCTTTTTAAAGGCTTTCTTTTCTCGCCCTTTGGTACCTTTGCTCATTTGGGCTTCAAGATCCAAATGCCTTGGGGTGAAGACAGGCCGGTGTAGGGGGAGGGGCGGTCGAGCGGAGCTCCACATTTCTTCGAAGTCCTCAGCTGCCTTTTCGCTCCCTTCTCCTCCTCTCCACCCCCTAAGCCCAGTAAACTGGCGCAGGCCATGCCCTGCCCCTCCTGGGGAAGGGGCGCCAAATGGGATCTGGCTTGCCCTTTCTTGCGGTTCTGGGAAGTTGCCCAAGTCAGCTCGGAGGCCCAGCCACAGGCCCGGAACACAGTGCCAAAGGGTCTCCCATCGGAAAGGAGGCATCTTCTGAGCGACCACCACCCGCTCCCCCGGCCGTGCTTGCCCACTGCGCCCGCTGCGCCTACGAAGCAGCCCAGCCCTGATACTTGCTCACTGCACTTAATTCTGCCCGGGATCAATACCTAATATGATACCGAATAAATAAAGGGCGCTCACAGCGGCCAGGGGACGGGGTTATTAAGCAGCTGGAGCTCTCACGGTGCATATCAATGCACCTGTCATTGTGGTTTGTAACAAAATTTATGACTGCGACCACGGCGGCAGTAAACGCTTCAGTAAGGAATGAAAAGAAAAACACTTCCCAAGGCCCGGCACTTTTCAGAAGTGGAAAGCAGGCTCCGCGTAGGAGGCAGCGCAGCAAAAGAATTCCCTACTCCGCACTTTTCCCTCTCGCGCACCCTGTGAGCAGCGGGATTATATAAAGTAAGTGGCCGGCGCTTGCCTCTGTTGCTAGCAGCTCTGCTCCGACACCAGAGTCAGGACGGGACACGCGCAGCCTCGCCGAGGACCGAAGACCTGCTGCCACCACGGCCTGGGACGCCAGGAGGCTCCCCAGACGCACCGCGCGGACACTGGCCTGGCGCTCGCTGGCCCGCTGTGGCCGTGGAAAGGCTGTAGGGAAGGGTTGGGAAGGGAGGGAGCAACAGGGGCCGGGCTGTGACTAGCGCTGCAATGGTCGTAAATCACGGATGGGTAGAGTCAGTCCGTGCAAGTTGGAAGAGAAGGAGGAGGCAATGGAGTGCTAGTTGCGTCAGTTTCTCTCAAAATTCTCTAAGGTTCAAGTCGGTCTCGGCGCTTCTCCCTGTTTTGCCTTAACCAGGGCTTACAGAAGCCCACGGATCTCTTTCTGGGGGCCCAAATTCTTGCTGGGCGTCCTGTTAATTCACTAGAACCGAGCAATGATTCTACCTTCCACGTTGGCTTTGCTAATTCAGGATTTGGAAACCACTGGTTTTCAGGTTGCTTAGAAGGGGATTTATTTACGTTCTGCCCAAGTTCTCCCGATCTCTCAGCCCGAGCCTCTTCTGCTCCTTGGGAATCCCTGAACGCCCTTCTAAATCACTCTTATTTAGCACAGATAACTCAATACTGAAATGCACTGTGCATTTAAGGCCCTGGGCTCATCCCATTAAAGCGCCATAAATTTGAAGGCCGATGATCTGTTATCGTGTAACGGGCGGCAGTTCACACTGAGGTGATCCACTTCAAAGCCGCCCTTTGTTTTACGTCCTGATGTATGAATTTTGAAATGGCTACCCTGAATTGCAGGACAGATTGAAATGTAGTGGAAATTATTTTTTATAATTATGCCCACTCACCGCAATTATGTATGTGTGTGTTTTCTTGAATTTTGTCTCTTTTTGTAGGCTCTTCTGGTTTCTTTTGATATTCTGTGGAGGCGGATCTGGAACAAAATGGAAAACTCTCAGTAGCAGCAGTTTCTTTCTTACAAACAACATGTCAAGAGGACCCCCTTTAAGGGTATCATAATCAATGTGACTATTGTGTATGGTGCCCTCAGCCATCCAGAGGCCTTCTCCCCAGTAGAAAGGAGACTCAGTTGGCTCTCAGGGAGCTGGAGGCCGTTAACACCAAAATCCCTGGCTCGATGGAGGAGGGGAAAGCCCAAACCTGAGGGAAGAGCCAGATCCTCTGGCCAGTGGGTGAGCTAAGTGGATCGGAGGAGCAGGGAAACCAGTCCGCCCTCCTCCTGGTCCCACCAAGCTCTAAATGACCCTGGGTCGCAATCCCAGAGGCTGAACCCACCATCCTAGGAGAAGAGAGACTGTGCAGAATAAAGGTGGGAGGGAGGCCACAGACTGGGGCACCAGGAAAGGCTGGTAGATGGGCCTGAATGGATCTAGTCAGGGCTGCCCCACAGAGCCTCAATGAAGAGGGAGCTGGATGCTATTTCCTGGTTTGTACATTAAATTTCTACCTTGGATGCTTTCCCTGAGTTTATTCACTCCTGTAAGTATTCACACTCTTGGCCTGGGCTGCCCACTACTGGGTCAGGATCAGGCTGCAAACCACCTAAGAAACAAACGTTCTTTCTACTCCCACCCAAAACCACCAACCAAGGGACCAAGCAGTGGCACCGCTCAGCGGTGGGGTCCCTACCCTGGCAGGTGAAGGGAGAGGGACAGAGTCCTGCTCTTGCATCTGCCCTGTGCAATTTGTCGACTCAGTAGTTTGCAAACACTAAACCGCACCCAGGAAAGCCTCACACAAAGCGTTCCAGGCGCTTCTAAAGACCACAGCGCACAGCCATAAGCCTTTGAAGTGACCTTTGGCTCTAGCCACAATAACTCACCCCTTAATGAACACCCAACGGAAGCGCCTCAGAGAGATCCCAGCCCGGTAGGGCTCCTAACTTCTAGCCCCAGCTTCAGCTTCCCTGCCGTCCGGGCCCAGGGGGCAAACCGCTCTCCTGGCCCCCACTCCAAGCCCGCTTGGCTGGCCGGGCCCTGAGGGTGGCGCGGCGGAGGCACAAGGTACCGGGGGTCTCAAACCAGCCGGTCCTGCAGCTGCTTTGTATGATACATTCATGTGGGAAGACATCAACTTTCTCTGCTTGTTATTTATTTATTTATCTTTAAAAAGGGGTTCTTTAGTAGTAGGAGCATCCCCTAGAAAGATCTAAGTTGAGAGGCCAGCTAGGGCCAGGATACTCTAACTCCTCTAGCTAGATTTTGTTTTCCAGCCATGGAGAAACAGGGTAAGTTTTTGCCTGGGCATTCAGGGGTGCCTGATGCCCTCTTGGCTTGGGAAGGGGGAAGGGAAAAGGATCCCAAGTTGGCCAAAGTTGGATTACCAGAAAAGCTCCCAGCAATTTCTCCCACGTTCCTCCCTTGCCCACCCACCATCCTACATGGGCCCAACTTTAGCCCTTTGCTTGCCCAGAATCTTGGCCTTAGCCTTGGCTGGCTCTGGGCCACCAGCACTAGTACCCTTTCAAGAGCCAAAAAATGGGGGGAGCAGTAGAGACCCCAGTCTGCCAGCTGTCAACGAAGAGCTGGTTCCAGGCAGCCCCATCCTCCAACAGCACCCCAGGAAAACTCTTTAGGATAGGGCCAGCACGGAGCCTTGGTGGGGATTATTGAAATTTTCGGGGAAGTTATAAGTGAGTGCTCCATGGGGCCAAATGAAATGCTGCTCACAGTAATTGGATTCAGCTGACTAAGCTGGCAGGCGCGCAGCTCCAAGGCAGCAAGCAAAGAAAAATGTCCAGCGACTTTAAGTTTTGATGGAGCCAGACACAGGCGATTGAGGAAACAACTTTACTGCTCTCCTTTGATGGCAATGTCCCTAGAAGTCAGTCCCGCTCCCGCTGGGGCCTGTCCCAACCTAGGTTAAGGGAGTGCTCCTTGCTTTGGGGGTCCTTTCTCTACAGAGGTCCAGTCTCGTCTGGCCCAGTGGTGTTTCCTTGAGCTTGGAGCCACTCACTCAGGCTCACCGACCTGCTCACTCCGGCCTTGGCCCACAAAGACCCAGGATGGGATGTCTTCCCTCCACCAGCCAGGAACCATATGGAGCAAGCAAACAAAAGAATAGATTGGATTCAGGAACCAATATATGGTTTCATTTTCACTCAGAGTTCTTTGGGGAAAAGGACCCAGAAATCCTAAATATTTTCTCTGCCACCATGGCAGTCAGAAGCCTAGATTGGTGGGGGGAGTGTGGAGGAGCTTCCCAAACTCTTCTGGGTAGTTTGGGGTTCTCTTGAATTTGTGAGGGAGATCAGTAGCATTTTAACCTCTCAAGAAAAAAAATATTAAGCCACCAGCAAGAGGTAAAGCCCTCTTGTGTGTAGCTCACTCCCAGAACAATGCAGGGAGCTGGCTAGCCACCGAGTTTATTTTAAATACATATAAATCAACCCGCCTGTGCCCAGCCCAGCAGCCCAAGACACAAAATTAATATGACGCTCCATCTTACTTTGGCAGTGACAATGTAAAAAAGTTTTTTTAAATTCATTTTTCAGCCTATTCTCATAATTGCATATTTACCCCCAAAATACTTCCTCCTGCCCCCAATCCCTTCACCAGACCCCTTCCTCAAACTGCTACTACCACCACTATGCCGCCGGCCACCCTCCAAGCCTGGCAGGTAGTGTCCTCCTAACCTTTTGGTAGGCGGGGAACGTCCCCACAAAGCGCGCCTCCTTACGATTAATCACCATCCTCGATGTATATGTAGAAGTGTATCTAGGTCTACGCAGGCTGCCTCACCAATTGGCAATAATCAAGATCACAGATTACACAAAATAAATCATATTTAGTATCCCACTCAGGGTAGCAAGCCGCCCCGTGCCCAGAGATTTCCATTTTGTCATGCAATTGCTTACCTGGATCCCAATTTATCATAAACCTGGTGTCCTCGGCCTCAGAGTGGGCGCCAGTGGGGGGCAGAGCTAGCCTTCCCCCTTTGTCTGCAGACAACACTGTCCCAACCCTGGTCTTGCGCGCTCGCAGACGCGGCCATATACCAAGCTTACGGAATTCCCGGTAGAACGGAACCAGGCTGAGGTTCAACTACCAATAAACGCAGGAGGAACGAGTTCGTAGTCCCCGAGCTGGCTTCGCCTGTGCTGCGCGCCCGTCGGTCCACCCGCCCGCCCGTCCGCTCTCAGGCCCAAAGCGGCGGCCACCCGCGCCCCCACCCACTCCTGGGTTTCTGCCCAGCCCTCCCAGGCCCCCCAGAGCTCGGGATTTGTTTTGCTTGCGGAACGTGGTCCTTTCTGGATTTGGAGAGAGCCCCGGAAACCCCTTCATAGTCGGGAAATACAGACGCTGCCTTCAAATGCGAGCATATTTGTTCACGTGACCCTGAGGGAAGATTGTACTGATTGAGGCTGAAACTTTCACGCCATCCAGCCCCGGAGCACAGCCAGGCCTGGGCGCTGGGAGGAGGGGCGCAGGAGGCTCGGGCCCCGGCCCCTTCCCTGGGGCAGATTCGGCTGGGTATGGGACGGAAGGAAAGAATCCTATCTCGAAGCTCCGGACCGACTCAGCCCCAACCTGGGAGCCCGCAGTAGCATGGGGGCGTTGAGAGGCTCTCCCCACAATGACCTCTGACCCTGGCCGGGCCTTCCGCCAGATTGGTCCGGGGGTTGGAAATTTTGCAGGCCATCTCCAGAGGTCCCTGGAGATGGCCGTGGAGCAGCAGAGGCCCCGAGTTCCCCTAACTCTCCGGCTGCGCCCCGTACTCCACATCCGCACGCACCCGGGAAAGGCGCCCTCCCCGCCTCCTAGGCCGACGCCCTGCTCTCCCCTTCCCGGGGCAAGGTAGTTACGCTGTGGCAGGGCACCGGCTCTAAGGTGGAAGCCACCGGCTCTCAGCCCTGGTCGGTCACCTCAGGGAACCCCGCCACCATCCCCACTCCTTGGGGCCTTGGCTCCTTCCGCACTCAGCAGCAGTCGAGTCTTCGCCACTTCTGAGCTACAAAGGACGCCTAGCAGGCGGTTGGGACTCAGAGCGACCTCCCCTCTCTGCGCCCCGAGTACCCCAACCGTGTCCTTCGAGGCCTGGAGTCGCCTGGGCGCTGAGCCGCGGCCCGCTGAAGATCCGGGCGAGACCCGCGGATCCCGCAAGCCCAGCGACCGCCTGGTCGCGGCTTCCCGCTTCCTGCGGCGCCTCCTGCAAGGCGAGGAGGACTGCGGAAACAGTCCTGGCCGGGCTTACCTGGGGTGCAAGGAAACTTCTATTTTATAAATATTAAATCGGGACAGGTTCCCACCAGTTTTGGAGTAGTCGAGTGGGAATTCTGCATGTGGAAAAAATTAAGCGAGCCTGGGCCAGCAGCCGATCTCCAGCTCCTGGCTTGTATCGAACTCCCACAGCCCTCCCTCAGCCAGGCCCGCACTCCGGAATCCCGCACCACCTGGGGCTCTCCACCCTATACCCCCCACCCCGTCTCGGTTTCATCGCCAGCTCTGCTTCTTAGCAGCATCAAGCATGACCCATGCCCTGTCGCTGCTTGCAGGGTCTTAGAACAGCCAAAGCGCCCAGCAGCCACAGATGAGCTGGGGAGGAGGGGTAAGGTCCACCGCAGCCCCACTCCAGAGACGCAGGAAGGTCCCAGAGGCCCGATCCCCCAGACCCGTCCGTCAGTAAGCCCCTCCTTTTGTTCACCTGGCCGGGTCTGGCCAGAAGCCCACTTGGCGTTTTTTCCGGGGGTGCCCCCAGTCCACCCCCACCCGGAGGACCCCGCCCCCTAGCCTCCTGCCAGGGACGGAGCCGGCGGCCCGCAGCAAGTGTTAATCCCCAGCCAAAGAGGGGAGCTGCTTTGCGGGAATTTGTCTCTAGGAAAGGATCTAAGCCTTCTTCAATCGGAGCATATGTTCATAGAGCAATAAACCGGAAAGATTTACAGTCCTCGCCCGGCCCCCAACAGTCTCGCACCCTTTCAGGAATTACTTACGATGATTTATCACACCAACCCGGGCAATTGTCACACTGATAAAATAGCCCGGGCCGGTGCCCGCCAAGCCCAGGCCTTGGGAGGCTGTTGGCTGCCGGGCTGCCAGCGGGGCTGGGGAGGCTTTTTGTCGGTTCCTCTCTGGGCCTACAAGGGGATGGTCTGGGTGGGTTGGAATGGGTGAGGATGGAAGGGAAGATGATTCTCATTGAGAAAAATGCAAGCAGCTCAGCGAAAGCCCCAGAATCTGCGCCGGAGTCGCTCGCAAAGCACATAAACATTTGTCATCTTTGAATAATTGAATTAATGTGTTATTGTTTGAATGTATAATTCATAACGGAGGAAACTTTGTTTCTGTCCTGACGGGAAAATATACACAACACCCCAAAAGAAATGAAAATACACACAATCCCCAAACAACCACCATACAGCCAGCCTCAGCTTGCGGAAATCAACCCGAAAGCCAATGGAGGCATCTCACAGAAACAAGAGAGAAGGAGGCAAATAAAGAGGTACCCAAGCCGGAGCTAACAGCTAGAAGAAAAGAATGCCCGCTGCTGCTCCAGCCCAGGTCCCTGGCAAGCTGGGGATGAGGTGGGGCAGGAGCGGAATGGCTTTTAGGTCACCGAATTTTCTTGGCGTGCGGGTGAAAAAGGTCTGAAAAGGGGAGTGAGCAAGAGACACAGCCTTTTGCAGCTCGCCCTGTCCTCTCCCCATACGACTTTCCCCAAGGCGTCCCCTGCTCGCCTCAAGATCTCCCACTCGGGCGGCAGGGACTTCTTCCCCTTGCGTTTATTTTAATTCTTCCCTCAAAAATTGAAAAGACAAAAATACAGGGGAAAGAAGGGGAAATTCCTCGCTGGGGTGACAGAAGCAGTAGAGCTTGAGTGGGGAGGGAGGAAAGTGGGAGAAGCAACTCGGAAATCATTATCTGTTGGTTAAAACCTGCCTGGGGTAAAATTTCAACTCGATTTTATAGCCTTCTATTATGACGCAAAGAAAAATTTACGACCCTCGCTTGAAAAGAGGGCCAGGGCCTTTTCTCACCGGTTTAAGAATAGGCGGCAGATGCCGTGACAGCGACCATTGTTCCCGGTAGACACAGGCGACCGGGCAACCTCGGCCCGCGTGCGCCAGGCGCGTCCCCCAGCCGGGCCGGTTTTTTACAACTCCTGTTGTCTTGCAGCAGCCCGCGCGCACCCTCGCCCCTCACCCCTCGCCCCCTCGCACCCTAGCGCCTCGCACACCCTCACATCCTCTCTGCCTCTCTCCCATACACGCGCGCGCGCGCACACACACACACAGAGCAATAAGTTTCTCTCACCCAAATGTGGGCGGGGCGGGCCTGGCCTGTCGATGGGGGGGAGTGGCGAGGGGGCGCTCTCAGGGATGGGGGCGGGTTCCGGAGTCAGTGTGGGGAGGGGAGATCTGCAAATCGTCCAACTCTGGTGCTAACGGCGGGTCTTCTCAGCCCACCCGCAGGGCAGGGAGGGAGGGGTCGGCAGGCCTCTCCCCCAAGCCTCCCCTACGCCCACCCTGGGTGCATGAACCGCCCAATGCAGAAGCTGCCGCATGTCACCCCCCCAAAGAAAAAGTGTCATGCCCCTTTCCCACCCACCCTCTCACTCTCCACCAAAATAAAAGTTTCCTTTTCATTTAAAAGCTGCCTCCCATTCATCTGCTGGGAAGGTATGTTGACTGGAGTTGGGGGTCCCCAGAGGAATTGGGACTTCAAAAGTGGGGCTGTATTAAAGTAACAAGGGTGTGGACTGTGGCGGTCCAGACATCCCTGCGATCAGTGACACACTATTTGGGGCAAGTGCCTGCCTTGGTCCCACGCTCTATGTTGCTGACTCGGAAGCTGGACTGCCTCGGCTACTTGTCTCTACTCCTTCCGTCTCTACTTCTTAATAGTTGCGAGTCTCGGACAAGTTGCTCAGCTTCCCTGGGCCTGTTCCCACCACTGTAAAAGGGCGGGATGGGCGTCATTTATCCATTCATCAAACATTTGCTGAATGCCTACTGTGCGCCAGGCACTGTTCTGGGCACTGGAGAGCAATGAAATCCCCACCTGTAAAGTTGTGCTGAGGGTTGACACAAATTAGCATAGCGCCCAGCACACATGGTCACTGGTCATTGCTGTCATGTTTTTGCAAAGACTTGAGAATTGGCTGGAGTGTGGCACCCCTTCTGGCACTCACTGACTGGGGGGGAGCTTGGAGTCAGAGACAAGGCTGCTCTGTGACTCAGTTTTCTTATCTGTATAATGGAGGGAATATCTCCATTATATTATATATTGGGGAGAGGAGGAAATGAGTTATTTCCCCTTAAGTACCTGGTCCCCAGGAGGGTCCCCCACACTGGCACAGCTATGATAAGAGCCCCACGTGCAGCCCCAGCAGGCTGAAGAAGCCCACGGCCATTCCTCTCCCTATCAGAGACCCTCTGCAGGAACACACACAGCCATCGTGAAGGGTCCAGTTGGGGGTTGGAGTTTATTACTGCCAGAGCCCAGAGGCTGGGAGGGTAAGGGGGATTCCTCCAGCACCCCAGGGAAACTCCAAACCTTGATCACACAAGAGCAACCAGAAGGGAGGGCAGAGCATGGGGCAGGAGGGGAGTCGAGGGGTCCCCTTGTCCTGCTCCTTGCAAGGGTTCAAAGACGGTGGAGGCCTGGGGCTCAAGCGAGCTTCGGTCACTCTGAAGTTGAGGGGTAGGGGCAGAAATGGGGGAAGGAGAGTGGTTATGTGGAGATACAAAAGTGAGAGCAAGAATCCTAGAGAGAGGCAGAGAAGGAGAAAGACCAAGGGAGGGAGGGAGGGAGAAGCAGAGGAAACGGAGCACTGTCTGAGTAGGGCAGGGGAGCCCATCTTGATCCTAATATATAAAGATCATTAACAACCAAAGAAAGGAGGGGGAGCTGATGGGACCACAGCCCGCCAACCGTACCCAATTTCCCCACAAGCAAGAGAGCCCCACTCCTCTGTGTTCAGGGGTCATCGGTTGATGGGAGGTCTCAGGGGGCCCAGTGTGGGGTTGATAAATGCCAAAGTGCCAGAGGGTGGCACCATTTCCAAAGTGCAAGAAGCCAGAGAGTGGGGTTCCTGGGACATGTGCCCACAGGGGCCAGGAAGGAAGGGACCTGGGTCCTGTCTGTTAGTATATCTGGAGGCAGGGTGAGGTCACTGGGGCTGGGCTTGTGGGGACCCCTCAGCCTCCGGGGGTGGTGGCCCAGACCCAGGCTCTGCCTCTTCAGTATCCTCGTCAGATGCCACGCCCTCCTCTAGTCGGAAGACCTGCCGGACTGTGCGGGTGGTGAAGGTGAGGGGGCCGCGTCTGTGGGGAGGAGAGACAAGGACACAGAGATGAAGTGAGGGGAGCAGAGAGAGAGATGGGGTAGGGAGGGAGAGAGAAAGAGAGAGAGAGAGAACAAATTGAGAGGAAGAGAGAGAGATGAGACCAGGAGAAATGGAGAGAGATGGGCAGAGGGCAATGGTGGGACCAGGGACAGATCAGGGGACAGAAAGATGGGGGGAGAGAAATGGGGACAGATATTTGGGGGGACAGAGATGAGGGACAGAGAGACAAAGGGACACAGAGAGGTGGGGAATGGGCAGAAAGATGGAGGTACAAAACCAGAAAAGGGAGGGCACACAGATGAGACGGAGAGAGAAATGGGGGTGGGAAGAAAGAGAAGTCACCTGAATCTGGCTCTCTGCAAACACACCTCCTGTTCCCATGCCCCCGCATACCCATGGACCCCATTTCCTCCTCTTGCTGCCTTGCATTATGGAGTGAGGGTACTGCCCACCCAGCAGGCATATGTGTGGGGCAGCCATACCGAAGCCGGTTCCTCAGCGTGGTCACCTCGCGGTTCATTGACTCGGCGGACTCTGTGACATCCTCTAGCTCACGCTGCAGCCTCCGGCGGCCAGCCTGAGCCCGGGATGCCTCCTCCTCAGCCTCCTCCAGCTGCCGCTTCAGCTGTTTCACTCGAAGGTTTCCCTTCTCCAGCTTGGCAGGAGCAGGGGCACTGGGTCATATCTCTGGGTTGGGTACTCTCCTCACCCCTTCCCTCCTCAACAGCCCACTAATCCTCAGCCCCATCCCCCTCTCCCCTGACTCTGACCTGTCATCTGCTCTCTGTTCAGGCCTTATCCTTTTCTCCTAAGACTCTCACACCAGCCTCCACCCTGGCCTCCAGTCTCTCCCCTGAAGCCCATCCCCCACATGTCCTCAGAGGGGTCTTTTTATGCTCAGAGCTGACCTTGAACCTCCATGCTCACAACCCTTTCCTGGCTCCCCAGTACCCCTGGGACAAGGTTCCAGCCCCTGAGCCTGGCATTCCAGGCCCTGCAGGGTCTAATTCTTATCTATTTCTTTTCCCCATAAACCCACTGTCCAGACCAACTTCACTAAGATCCTCCCCAGACCCTGCCATCTCATTCTCCATGGAGGGAACACACACGATCTGACCTCATTTGTTATCACACCATTCTTGTCGCCAGCCATACTGGTCTGCTTTTTGCTCTGAACTCACCAAGCTTATTTCCACACTATGGCATTTGAACTTGCTGTTCCCTATGCCTGGCTCTTCCTCAATTCAAATTCAGGTCTCAGTTCAAATTTCACTTCCTCAGAGAGGTCTTCCTGACCTCCCAATCTAAAGAAGATTCCCCCAATAATCTGTCTTCCTCTTTCTTCATTTTTTTTTTTGTTTGTTTCATAGCACTTGTCACAGTCTGTAATTATCTTTATTTATTTATGGGTTTACTATGCTTTTTCCTATGCTGAACATGTGAGTTCCATGAAGGCAGGGACCTCCTCTGTCTCATTCACATCCACATCTCTAATGCCTAGCACAGTTCCTGGAATGTAGTGGGTGCACAATAGTGGAATGCATGGCAAATCAAGCACAGCTGAGCTTTTAAGGGCACTGGAACTCTGTCTAGCTAGACAGACCGGGGTCTGGATCCAGGCTCTATCTACCTACTAAGTCTATGACTTTGATGCAAATTATATTCACTCTTAAAGTTTCAGTTTCTTCACCTAGGAAACAATGCAAGTGTGTATTTTTTAAAAAGCAGTTGCTTGTGACACAATAACTGCTCAATAAATAATTAAGAGCAGACTCTGGGGCTAGAGTGCTGAAGTTTGAACCATGACCCTACCCCTTATTAGCTAAATAATTTTGAGTAAGTTACTTCACCTTCCTGTACCTCAGTTTCCTCACCTGAATAACAGGGGAAATAATAGTATCTGCCTCATAGGGTTCTGATATGTACTACATGTTATCTCTTTAGCACATTACCTAGCATGTAGAAAGCATTCAATAAACATTATCTGTTGTTATTTAGTCCTGGTCTAGCTTCTGGGTATGGTTTAATTTCTTCCCTCATCCTGTAAGCCTCAGCTCCCTACCAGGGCCCTTCCTAGATGCCAGAATTTATGAACTGCAAAGTCACTGATTCCAACCCTCTGCTGATGGGCCAACCCCCAGGATGGTATCTGCACTTGGCTGTAGTCCAGCACCTGCAAGTTACTTCTTGTGTTGAGAGCTCACTGCAGCCAGAGATGGACTGTGCTATTTCTCAGTCAATGGTTCCACTCCTCATTGCTCCTTAATGATGTCTGCTGCTTACCTGGTCCCGGAGCTGGTCAGCCACCCTCCGCTCCTCCTCCACCTGGAGCACCACCTCTTTAATCCGCTTCTCAGCTCTGCGCACCAGCTTTCCAGAAAGGATGCGCTCTCTGAAGGGAGGGATGAGGAGTCGTCTCCGTAGAGGCACTCAACCTGGGGTTCTGTCCCCATAGCCTCCTCCAGTGGCTGTCATCCTGTTCTTGGACTGGCCTCTTCCCTCTTTCCTACCCCCCAACTGGCTCCCACAGTTTATTCAGCCAGATACTGACACCCAGGCTCCCTTCTCCGGGACATCTATGTCCTCCACATCTACCATACCTGAGTTCCTAAAAAATGCCTCCTGTGATATTGTGATTTAAAATAAATATATATTTGGTCCCATTCAGTTTCTAAAGAGAATCATCTACAAACTACTGTCTGCTCTTTGAGCCCATTCATTGCCCTTCCAATTTATTTATTATCCTTCACAGTTGCCTACATTCTCCATTTCTCCCTCCCCTAGGAAGAGGGTATTTAAGCCTCAACCATCTGGCCTTTCTTTGAGTCTCATATTTTATATGGCTGTCATGCTTATGCACATTAACAAATCTGCAAGCCTTTTCTTTTGTTAATCTATTTCTTGTCAGTTTATTTCAGTAGACTCAAGCCTTCACAGGGGGAAGGAAAATTCTTTTGCCTCTATACCTGTCCTCTCCTGTATGGACCATCACACCCAGGGTGAAGTCCATGTGACGAGACCCTAGCAATGGGCAGTGCTTGGTAGCCACAGCTGGACAAGACAGCCCCAGCTGTGCTGAGAGGTAGGCACAGGGCTGGAAGGAAGAGGGAGGGCTATGCAGTGGAAAGGGATGGAGGGGAGAGACTCCTCCAGCTGTGGGTCATCTGGCCATTCTTTGTTCACAGGGTGACTTTCAGCAGGTCACTTACCTCCCCTGAATCTCAGTTTCCTCATCTGGACAATGGATAGTGGAGGGCTCAGACTTGTGTACCCATTAGCTTCTGGAAGACCTCTTCAAAGACCTCAAACCACATTTCCTATGCACACTGGGGCCCATGGCCAACCCTGTGGCCTGAGAACTACTTCTCCCATAAGGCTCTGGGGCTGTTTCCTTCTATCTGTCCCTGAGGCCTCACCATGTCCCATGATGAATTCAGCACCTTCTCCCCAAAACCCCAATATTCTCCCAGTCACCAGGCCTTAACCACAAACACTGTCTTCTTCCCCCTTCACATCCCATAGCCCATCCATTCTGAGCTCCATCCCTTCTGCCCCATGATTTCTCTTCTTCAACTCTTCCTGTTCATCCTCATAGCCCCAGCACTTGCTCAGGCCTCATCTTCTTCTGCTGGGACCACCATTCCAGGCTCCTTCCAGACCTCTCAGCTTTCTGTCTCTCTCTAGTCCATTCTCCACTTGGCCTCAGAGGGGTCTTTCTATACTTAGAGCTGGCCCTGCCCCTCTCCAGCTCAGAGCCTCCCCATGGCTCCTCATTGCCCCCAGGACAGAGCATTTGAGGCTGTGTGGTTCAAGCCTTGTCTACCTTCCTCGCCTCCCTGATCCCTCTCCTGGGTCTCAGACTCCCAGAACCAAGAACACTCCTTCGAATGCCCTGATACCTCCCATGCCCTCCCCTGAGGCTGCCACTCTGCTTGGGACTCCATGCCCTAGAAATCTTCTCATTTCTGCCAGGCCCAGTTCAAGTATTTCCTCCTTAAGAAACCCTTCCCAATCACCCCATCTCAGGCTGATCCAGCTTCTCCTTCATCGGTGTCCCCCCAGCCCTCCTAGTTCACAGGCATTTGTTGCCATGTCCAGCTCGGGAGTCTTTCTCCCTGTGGAGTGAGGGGACAGCCCTGGTCTGAAAGGAGGGATGTGTGGAGACTCAGTGACAAAGGTAACTCCTGAGTCTGGCTCAGGTGGGGAATCCCACCAGACCATGCCCTCCATGGGGGCAAGGACCCGGAATGTCTAATTCTCCATCATTTCTCCAGTGCCCAGTGCATGGGAGGGTAAACAGCATACTCTTAACACGTTTGTTGAATGAATGCATAAACACAAAAGGGAACCTTATATATCATTTACTCCTCCCCAACCAGATGATGGAAGAGACGCTGAATTGTGAGTCAGGCATCCTAGATTTACAGCCCATCTCTGCCTCAGTGTCCTTACATACAAAATAAGGATTATAATGGTCCTTTGCTCACAAGGATTATGTGATACACAGGTATATACAGGTAGTCCAGCACCTGATATATAGTAAGTCCTCAATAAGTGGAAACTATTAGTATTGTTGTAATTATTATTACTGAAAAGTATTGAACAATAGAAAACTCTATTATATTAGAAAAGCCAGATGTACTAGGCTAAGTAATAAATATTCTCTTAGTTTAATTAGCACAGTGGTTCTCAACTCAGAATGTTATGGGGCTGTTTCTGGTTGTTCCAGCAACTGGAGATGACAACTCTTTTAGTGTCATACTATTGCTGCTTCCTGGCTCTGAATATGGACATGTATGGGTGTGGTGCTTGGTGTATGTGCAGCCATTTTGTAACCATGAGGGCGACCAAGGAAACTACACAGGCACTGACCCAGAGCCCTATCATCTTCGGGCTGCCTGGCTCCATACTTCTTATCATGCAAGAAAAAGACATTACTCTTTCTGACAGATTCATGGAAAAAACTGTCCCAATTCTCATTCCTTTCTGTAGCCACATCCTTGACAATATGACTTTGTGGCTGCTCCCATCAAGCAGTGATACCTATTTCCTCAATCCCTTGGATATGAGCTAGCCACATGACTTGATTTGGTTAACGGGATACAGCAGAAGTGACATAGTACCAGTTCCAGGTGTAGGCCTCAAGCAGTCTTTAACCTTTTCCATAGCCCTTGGGACCTTGACTCTGCCATATGAACAGTCCTGGGCTAGCCTGCTGGAAGATGAGAGGCCACACAGAGCAGAGACAAGTTAATTGTCCCAGGCAAGGCCTTAGACTTATGAGAGTCCACACAAGATGAGCAAATCCATCTAGCTGACCCTCAGCTGAGCAAAGATGCATAAGTGAAGCCCACCAAGCTCAGATCAGCAGAACTTACTAGCTAGCCCCAAGACTCATGAGCAATAATAAATGGTTGTTGTTTTAAGCTATTAAGTTTTAGGGTGGTTTGTTACACAGCTATAGCTAACTGCTACATTATTATATAAGTCACACTCTTAATGGGACTGCAGTTACTTGCAGCCCAAAGCATCCTAAATAACATAGGAAATCAGAACCATTAATATTATGATGCCTTTTGGATATTTCTAAACCAGATGTTTGTAGCACAGCTTCCCTTTCTCTCACAGACCAGAATGTAGGGTCTCCTTCCACCCATGGCCTCTGCTCCCACCTACCTGCTCTCCTGCTCCAGCTGCTCCTCAGCCTGGGCCAGCTTAGACTCAAGGGCAGCAATGACCATCTTTTGGCGGGCCCGGGCCCCAGCATCCTCTTCACCCAGGCGTGCCCGTAGCTCGTGGATCTGCCGTTCCAACTGCTGTCGCCCGCTCTCCGCTTTGGCTGAGAAACTGCGCTCAGCAGACAACTCTGTGGTCAGTGATTCCACCTGTAGCAGGTAGGGAAGGAAGGATGTCATGGTGGAGTCTCAGAGGGAAGGTTGTAGGTAAATCCAGGCTCCTCCCAGAATTACGTGAGCTGATGATTGTTACGTGCGTAGCACAGAGCCTGATCCTACTAAACACTCAAGATTAGCTTGTATTTTCAGTCATTGACTTATCACCAACAGCACTGCCAGCCCTGGGTTTTAACCTTTTGGATAGTATTTTGCTATTTTTTTTTTTTTTTTTTTGAGACAGAGTCTCACTCTGTTGCCTGGGCTAGAGTGCCATGGTGTCAGCTTAGCTCACAGCAACCTCAAACTCCTGGGCTCAAGCGATCCTCCTGCCTCAGCTTCCCAAGTAGCTGGGACTACAGGCATGTGCCACTGTGCCAGGCTAATTTTTCTATATATATTTTTAGTTGTCCAGCTAATTTCTTTCTATTTTTAGTAGAGACGGGGTCTCGCTCTTGCTCAGCCTGGTTTCAAACTCCTGACCTTGAGCGATCCTCCCACCTCGGCATCCCAGAGTGCTAGAATTACAGGCGTGAGCCACCGCACCCGGTCAGTTTTTTGCTATTTTATTTTTTATTTTTTTAGCTTTTTGCTATTTTAATAAGTCCACGAGACTATCTCAAACTTGTTCAAATGCTATAAATTCTACTTCTGACTGTGAATTAATCTATTCCAAGGGTTATCACATTTTTATTTGCACCAGGATCATCTGGGGAGCTTGCGAAAAACAATGCACACTGCAGGGTGCCCCCACCCTGATATTCCAATTCAGCAGGTCTAAAGTGAGGTCTGTGAATCTGCATTTATAACACGCACCTCAAGTCATAACAAGGTGGTTCACTTAGGAGTGAATATGCAGGATCATTCGGAGAAACACTGCCTCAATAAACGGCAGCTACTACATTAAAAATGTGTAAACACACCCCTAATGGTCCCCATTAATTTACTCAGCTTGTACTCCGGGCACGGCCCTGGGCTGGGAACACAGAAATGAGTCAGACCCAGTCTGATTTATACTTTATTTCATTTCACCTTCATGGGAACACATCATCTTGGTAATTAGCATATCCTTTTTTATTTTTTAAACTTTTTCTTGTAAAATAAAACGGTGATACAGAAAGTCAAACACTAAGCAAATGCCTGGCTTCATGAGTTAGTAAAAGGCAGACAAACATCACTGTCAACACCCCCTGGTCATGTACCATTCATTCCAGAAGCCCCTTCATGTACCGCTCCTAGTAACAACCCCTTCCTTCCCCCAAACTAGCACATTATCCTGACTCCTCAGGTAATCACTGCCTTGTACCTTAGAGTTTTGTTACTCACAGATGCGTCTCTAAGTTCTTTAGTTGAATCTTGCCCTTTTAAAAAGTTATGTCTGGCCAGGCGCAGTGGCTCACGCCTGTAATCCTAGCACTCTGGGAGGCCGAGGCGGGAGGATCGCTCAAGGTCAGGAGTTCGAGACCAGCCTGAGCAAGAGCGAGACCCCGTCTCTACTAAAAATAGAAAGAAACTAATTGTCCAACTAAAAATATATATAGAAAAAATTAGCCGGGCACGGTGGCGCATGCCTGTAGTCCCAGCTACTCGGGAGGCTGAGGCAGGAGGATCGCTTGAGCCCAGGAGTGTGAGGTTGCTGTGAGCTAGGCTGATACCACGGCACTCTAGCCCAGGTAACAGAGTAAGACTCTGTCTCAAAAAAAAAAAAAAATACATCATTAGTTCATGTGAAAATAACCAAGTCAAATTCAAGACTACAGACTTCTTTTTTTCAAAACTTCACCTCTTTTCTGTGACATCCATATCTACGTTGTTTGACGCTGAGAACACTGATAACCAAGGATACAGCAGATAACAGAATATCCCATCTTTGGTCATTGACTTTATCCCATATTACACGCACAATGGTCTCAGAAAAACAATGCTAACACTATTGCCACCCATATAATGAATAAAAATAGGTTTTATAACGTTTTTGAATATCTGCCCATTTTTCTCCCCATTTAAAAAATAGTCCGGGCGTGGTGGCTCACGCCTGTGATCTTAGCACTCTGGGAGGCCATTGTTTGAGCTCAGGAGTTCGAGATCCTGTCTCTACTAAAAAAATAGAAATTAGCTGGACAACTAAATATATACATATATATATTTAAAAAATTAGCCGGGCATGGTGGCGTATGTCTGTAGTCCCAGCTACTTGGGAGGCTGAAGCAGGAGGGTCGCTTGAGCCCAGGAGTTTGAGGTTGCTGTGAGCTAGGTTGACGCCAGCGCACTCTAGCTGGGGCAACAAGACTCAGTCTCAAAAAAAAAATTAAGAATAAAAAAGAAAGAAAAATGAAGAGGCTGGTGTGGCTGGAACAGAGTGAGCCGGGGGAGAAGGGTCAGGGATGAGATCTGAGTTGGGTGAGGACCAGATTGTGTGGGGCCTTATAGGTGACTGAGATTTTGTTCTGAGTGAGATGGGAATGGCAACATTCTCGAATGTGACTGCCTCTTCACTGGCCAGGGCAGGCCCCAAGGGCAGGGCTCTTACTCTCTGAGTCCCCAGCAGTGCCAGGGCATGGCCCATGAGAGGTCTCAAGATGTGACCTTAAAAATTAATGACATATGGGGAGGGGAGAAGGGGACAGGTAAATTCACACGTAACGGGTACAATGCATGCCATCTGGGGGATGGGCACACTTATAACTTTGACCTAAATGGTACAAAAGCAATTCACGTAACCAAAATGTTTGTACCTACCCCGTCATAGTCTGAAAAAAATTTAACGAAGCAATATAAACATAGATCTGTTCTAGGAAATACTATCCCTCTATTGTCTGCCTGGCAAACTTGTATACTTCCTACAAGATTTTACAAGGTGTCACCTCCACCAGGAAGCCTTTGCTGATACCCTCTAGTGTCCAGGCTAGCTTGGTGGTCCGCTCCAGTTTCCCACAGTGCCTTGTCCTCCATTTTCACTTGTATTTCTGTGTTGGGATGGGCTGTCTCCTCCAATGGACTAGGATGTATTTGAGGGCAAAGACCTAGGATGATCAATCTCCAGGTCCCCAGAGTCACCCACAATAGGACCTAGACCTCCAGAGGCCTCAGAAAATATTTATAAATAAATATACAAAAGAAAACATGCATTTCTCCACCCGCTGAGCTTCTACTTATACTTTAAAACTCTGGCCAAATGTCTCTTTTTCCAAATGCTTTCATGTGACTCCTGCAGAAAGAGTCTTTCTCTCTCTACTGGGCCCAGGATGTTTCCATTATTATACTTGCCACCCTAAAATGTGACAGTGTAGTCCCATGTTTGTTTCCTCCAGGGAACTCCACAGGACAGAGACCCCACATAATGCATCTTTGGAACCAGCCATTGAAAACCCACAGAAATACTAGTGAATGAATGCATCATGCCTTTTCTGCCCCTTAGGAACTCCTATTCCACCTTCAAAACCTGACTCAAATATCTCCTTTTCTATATCTATTGAATAAAAGGACTGAAGATTATGGTTCCAGGTCAGCGGCAACCTGGGCTGGCAGGGGCGGCCAAGCCATGCTCACCTGCAGGAGCAGCTTGCGGTAGCGGTCATTGAGCAGCTCTGCATTGCTCTGCTCCTCCTCCAGCTCTTCTTCCATCTGCCCCAGGCGCCCCTCCAGCTGCCGCTTCTCATCCAGAATGGCTGCCCTAGGGCGAATGGGAAGGGGTGGGGGTGAGGAGGCAGGATGGCCAGAGGAGGGAGCTTTGTCCCATACATTACCACGGGCCACTTACTTGCTAAGGTTGCCATTGGCCACCTCGTCTGCCATCTCGTCCCGATCCTGCTGGGCCTGCCTCCGGGCACGGTCTGAGGCGGCCAGCTCCTGCGATGACAAAGAGGGGGGTGGTCAGCGGGGGTGAAGGGAAGCTGCCTCATGGGTCTCGGCCCCTCTCTGCTCATCGTGCAAGTGAAGGCACCTCTACCTCAAGTGTCTTCACTTGCAGAACATGCTGTCCCTGGCTGACCTTGGGGTAAACTTCAATCCACAGATGTGTCCTGTCTCCTGAACTCTTGACCTGTGTCCACCTCTAGCTGCCCAACCCTCCTCCTGCCCCACACCACCTCCTCCCTCTTGCCCTCTGTCTCTGCATCCCCTTGGCCCCTCTTCCCAGACTCCGCACCTCCGGACTCCCCCTATACAGCTGCCCCTGCCCCTCCCCTGCTCAGAATCTTCCCATGGCTCTTTAGTACTCCTGGGACAAAAATCCCTATGCCTCGGTCTGGCGTTGCAGACCACTCGGTTAGCCCCGCCCACCCCCAGCCTCACACCCAGGAGACGCTGGTTAGCCCCGCCCACCTCCCCAGCCTCACACCAGCGAGCACTGGTTAGGCCCGCCCACCTCCCTAGCGTCATGCCCAGGGCCTGGCCCAGCCCGGCCTCACCTCCTGCAGCCGCAGCACCTCCGCTTCCAGCGCCTTGAGGCGCTTCTCACTTTCCCGGTTCTGGCCGAAGATGTCGTCCCGGGAGCTTCGCGTCTCCTCTACCTCCCGCCACAGCTCCTTCATCTGGGCCTGGGTGGGACGGAGCGGGTAGGTGGGTGCGCTCATCCTGGCCACGCCTCGCGTGAGCCCAGAGGCGCCTCCTAGGCAGGTCCCATGAACAAGCAGGAGGTTTTCAGAACCCTGCAGATCTGGGCTCCCGCCTATGAGCCTCTTGCTGCGTGACCCGAGGACAGCCCCTCTCCCTCTCTGGTCCTCACTTTCCTTGACTGTAAAATGAGGCGGTTGGCCTGACAGCTTAGAAGGCAGCTGGAGGTCTGAAGGCTCCTGGTTTCAAGTCAGATGGACTTGGGTTTGAATCATAACTTGGCTATATCCTTGCTGTGTGACCTTAAGCCAGCCACTGCCCCTCTCTGGGCCTCAGCTGCCTCCTCTTTAAATACACCTTAAAATTAAAGTAACCCAAAAATGGGTGGGTATGAGGTGGTCTGTGCAGTAACAATAAGGAATGATGCAAATGGTCACTGACCATTCATCCTGGGCCAGGTCCTGTCACACACACGCGACTCCCTCAATCCTCACAACTCCAGCTGCTGGGGACTTTTATCCTCCCCAGCGTACACTTGGAGAAACTGAGGCACATAGGGCTTTACACATGCCCAGGGTAGTAAGTGGCAGAGCCAGCATCTGAACCCAGGCTGCTGACCCCAGGGTTTCCGTACTTAGCCACTCTGCCGCTGGGAGTGTTAAAAAAGCCACTCCACATCCTTACAACGGAACACAGCGCCACTGTTAATCGCCACGGCAAGTGAGCACGGCAGTGACGCTGGTGGTGATAGACGATTCTCATTGCTGGTTTTATTTATTTATTTATTTAGAGACAGAGTCTCACTCTGTCACCAGGGCTAGAGTGCCGTGGCATCAGCCTAGCTCACAGCAACCTCAAAATCCTGGGCTCAGGCGATCCTCCTGCCTCAGCCTCCCGAGTAGCTGGGACTACAGGCATGCACCACCATGCCCGGTTAATTTTTTCTATATATTTTTAGTTGGCCAATTAATTTCTTTCTATTTTTAGTAGAGACAGGGTCTGGCTCTTGCTCAGGCTGGTTTCAAACTCCTGACCTTGAACGATCCTCCCTCCTCAGCCTCCCAGAGTGCTAGGATGACAGGCGTGACCTACCACACCTGGCCCAAATTTAGCATTTTAAATAAAGGAAATAGATATAAAAAAGAACCAAGTGAGCATTTGGGGCAGGGATGTGTTTATACGAGCACTGACTGATTGGGATGATGCTCGTGGGGTCCAAGCTGATCTCAGACCCCGGAGGGATGAGGGGAGCAGGAAGACACCTGGGGCCTCCCATCCGGGCACAGCTCACACCCGCCCTTACCTGCATCTTACGAAGCTGCTTCACCGCCTCCTCCTTGCCCTGCCCAGCAGCCGCCGTCTGGGCTTTCAGCTCCTCCAGCTCGGCTTCCAGCTTCTTTCGGGCGGCCACCGCCAGGGCCCGCTGCTTCCGCTCCTCGTCCCGCTCCACCTCGGCATCCCTCAGCTGGGGCGAAGGGGGGCAGGTCAGGAGACGGCGGCGCCCAGGCTCCCAGCCCTGCTCTTCCTGCCCCCGACTCTCCCTACCTGGTCCCCTCCTCTCTGTCCCCACCAACCCAGCCTGGGCCTCGTCCTCCTTTCTGGCCCAAGCCTCCTTTCCAGTCTCCCGTCTCTCCCCTCCAGTGCATTCCCACACGCCTCCAGAGGGTCTTTGGATACCTAGAGCTGACCCTGCTCACAGCCCTGCCGTGGCTCACCAGTACCACCAGGGCCAAGACTTGGGCACTCATCCACAGCTGGGGCAAAGGGGCCAGTAGAGACAAAAAACCTGTGGCCTTGGGTCACCTGTGTGTCTCTCCTCCCTGCCTTCCCACCTTCTAGCACCCCTTGCCCCAAGTCTGTTGCCCGCGTGGCCCCAGTGGTGTCTTTCTGACACCCAGAGCTGCCCGTCCCTCCATGCTCAGGACAGGGCGGACGCAGGAAATGCCCCCACTGAGTGAGTAACGGGTGAGTGGTGCAGAGGGGGGCGAACAATGGAAGAGCGATGGACGTGCCCAGACGCGTGAGAAGACTGGGCTTGGGGGGTCTGGGGTTGGGTAAATGGGGAGCGGTTGAGTTGGGGAGAGGACACTGGTTGGGAGGGGTTGTTAGGGGGTGCAAAAGTAGTTGGGTACAGGGTCTAAGTGTTGGTCGGTGGAGGTGTACTTGGGTGGTTGATTGGGGCGGCAGGTGGATGGATGAGGGTCTGGGGATGGAGGACAGAGGATCGGGTTCCAATGGGTAGCAGGGCATGTGTGTGGGCTGATGGGCTGTGGACTAGGAGGGTGGTTTTGTGGGAGGAGGATGGTTAGCTAGCAGGAGGGACTTCAGTAGAAACCCTGAGTAGTAGGTGGAGGACGAGACCCTTTGCTGCCACTCTGGTGGCCCATGTGCCCGACAGCACAGCCTAGCTGGACCTGCACCCTGTGGCCCCCCGCCCAGTGATACCTGCTTGGCCAGCTGCCGCCGCCTCTCTTCACCAGCCTCGTCACGGCCCTGCAGGTCACGCTCGTGCTGCGTCTTGAGAGCCTGCACGGTCACCTCCAGACGCAGCTTGGCGTCCTCTGCCGCTGTCAGCTCATCCTCCAGCTCGGTCACCTGTGTTCGCAGGTCGCTGGCTGCCTGTTCTGCCGCCCGCCGGGCTCTTTCCAGCTCATGCACCTGGTGGGGAGGGAGAGTGAGCCCTGGATGCGTGGGCCACTGAGGAAGGGGAGGCGAGGACTTGGGGTGGAGTAGGGGGACCTTTGATGGAGGCAGGAAGTTGATGTTCCCATCCTGGTTCATCCATTCATTTGGCATTTACTGAGCACTTGCGTGCTACGGTGTCTCATGCAGAATCATCCTGAGACATACTTTATGAATAACCTATGCACAATCATTCTGTTATCTGAGCTCTTGAGAGTCCCATTCAAGTGCTTGTCAGCTGACTCTCACTCATGGTGGCTTATTTCCTCAGAGTTTTGTAATTTTGGATTGCGAGCTCACTCACTGGGGCTTCCTCTTTAGGGATCCTGTGTGTAAATGAATTGCAGGTGTTTAGCTCCAGAATTGTCAGTGCTGGCTTCTGCCAGACTCCCCAGGGTGTCACCAGCTCACTGTCTACTTCCATTTTTTTTTTCTGTTTGGGGGTTCCCAGATCTTTCAAGGAGTTGCTAATTAAAACCCCAAATACTCTCTGACATGGGGTCTGGGCTTATGAATCCTCAGAGACCCACACCTCTCCTCGCTTAACTGCCACCTCCTCAGAGAAGCCTCCCTTGACTCATCAGGGCCTCCCTGTGGCCCCTGCTCCTGGCACTGAGCCCCTCACTGCCCCCGCCCAGGTCACAGTGGCCATTTGACATTGGCTTATGTGTCTTTTTGTGTAACACCCGCCTCCCACACTGGACTGTGAGTTCCGCAGAGCAGGGACTACGTCTGTGGATCCGCCACCACCTACACAACCTTCACTAAAGTTCTCATCAGTGATGATATCGACTTTCAGCCCCTAAAATGGGCCCACCAGTCTCCCCTCACCCCGATTTGGCACCTGCCACTTTATTTTATTTATCTGAAGGGCTCAAACTTTCTCCTGTCAACATCTTATTTCCCACAAAGGCCTTTGGAGTCACGACAAGCCACTTGATGGTTTTCCCAAGAGTCAGACCTTAATGGCTCAAGCGTGAGCTGGGTTTTAGTTCTGTATCTCTGGGGCTGCAGGGTGGGGTCTGTCAGGGGGATGGGGTGCTCTCTAGGCCTGGCTAAAAGCAGCACAGGATCAATGCCAAAGTCTGTGGTGAAGACAAAGCCCTCATCCCTCAAGTTCCTGGGAGAACATTGTTGGGGACTAAGGAAATAAGGACGTCAGGACGTGTCTACCTAGATTCTGTCACTAACTCCCCGCAGTAGTGAGGATGGCCTGTGTCCCTCGGCCTGGATTGGCTGCTGCTCCTTAAGTGTCTACTTAGAGGATGAAGGAAGGAAGGATGGAGGAGGGGCTGTGGGGGGCCACCTTGACCTTGCAGAAGGCTGGGACACTGGCTGGGGGAGGGGGGCTTGGGCATGGGGCACCCCCCCAGAGGCCCTGGAGGGATGGATGAGTCAGGGCAAGACAGTGGCCTGGTGGGCATGTGTGTGCTACGTGGGGTTGGGGGTAGGCAAGGTAGGGAGTCCTCATTCTGTGTGTGCGTATGTGTGTGCGTGCTGTGTGTGCACACATGCGTGCACGTACTTGCATCTGGGGACTGGTTTTCAGGCTGTGCCTTAATGGTAAATTCTTTTTACATGCTGTCTTGCTGTAAGTATTTTTTTTTTTTTTTTGAGACAGAGTCGGGGTCTCTCTCTTGCTCAGGCTGGTTTCGAACTCCTGACCTTGAGTGATCCACCCGCCTCGGCCTCCCAGAGTGCTGGGATTACAGGCGTGAGCCACCGCGCCCGGCCTTGCTCTAAGTATCCACACACGTGTGTGGTGAGCAGTTTCCTGCGTCTGTGTGTACACGGGAACGTGTGTTTCATGGCAGAGTCTCCGCACATGCCATATACACACATGTGAGCATGTGTGCTTTGTGGGCAGCTCTCATGCTCTGCGTGTGAACACATGTGTGCTGTGGAATAGTCTCCTCATGTTCTATGTATGTGATCGTGAAAGTGTATCTGGCCATGGCTCTTTGCCCGTGTGTGTGAACACGTGGGTTTGGCGTAAGGTTCTCCTCCCGCTCTGTGTGTATGTGCACGCATGTCTGGTGACAGCTCTCCTGTTGTGTCTGTGCATGGACAGGGGACTGTGATGGCCGGTGCTCTGCGTGTTCCGTGCGCAGACACCTGCGTGCGTGTACGCGTCCCCGGCCAGGAATGTGTCTCGGGGAGCGGGGATCCTGCTCACGCTCTTGCCGACGTCGTCCTTGCTGCTCAGCAGCGCCTCCAGCTCTGCGCGCAGGGCCCGGTTCTGCCGCTCCAGCTCATCCCGCGCCTCCTGCTCCTCCTCCAGCGCCCGTGTCAGCGACAGGGCCCGAGCCTCCCGCTCGCGGCCCTCCGCCTCCACCCGCTCGCGGTCCTCCACAGCTCGCAGCACAGCCGCCTTCTCCTCTGCCAGAAGCTGCCGGGTGGAAGGAGATGGGCGGGGGGAACAGGTTAGCTGAGAGGACTGCACAAAGGGGATGGGGAGAGGGGGCAGCCGGGGACAGAGACAGACAGAGACAGAGAGACAGACAAGGGCAGAGACACCAGAGGAAGCAGAAGGATTAAAGTTGCAACCGAGTCCCGAACCAGCTCGACTCTGGAACGGATCAGACCGATCAGTTTCTCACTCTACACACCCAACAGAGGTAAGCGTGTTTCTTCCTTTTGGGGTCGTGGTAGAAAAAAATATGTATATTTTTTAAATGGAATTCAACTTTTACTATTTTTTTTAAAAACATAGTCATTGGGCCGGGCGCCGTGGTTCACGCCTGTAATCCTAGCACTCTGGGAGGCCAAGGTGGGAGGATGGCTCAAGGTCAGGAGTTCAAAACCAGCCTGAGCAAGAGCATGACCCGTCTCTACTAAAAATAGAAAGAAATTAATTGGACAACTAAAAATATATAGAAAAAATTAGCCAAGCATGGTGGCGCATGCCTGTAGTCCCAGCTACTTGGGAGGCTGAGGCAGGAGGATGGCTCGAGCCCAGGACTTTGAGGTTGCTGTGAGCTAGGCTGATGCCATAGCACTCTAGCACGGGCAACAGAGTGAGACTCTGTCTCAAAAAAAAAAAAAAAGACATAGTCATTGGCAAACAATTAAACTTGTAAGACACTCAAAGAGGAAAAGAGAGCAAGATTCATAGTTGAGAGAAAAATCAGTCCATTAAAACAGACCCACAGATGACCTGTGTATTGGAATTATCACACAGGGGCTTTCACTGTGATGAGTGAGTTTCAGAATGAGATGGATGTAACAGGCGAAGAGACAGAGTTATTTCAGGAGGGATTTGCAACGGTAAAACAGAACCACACGGAAATGCCAGAACTGAGAAATACGATATCTAAAATAAAAAAGTGACTGGATCAAATTTAGAGCAGACTGGATACATGAGAAGTATCAGTAAACTTGAAAACAGGTCAATAGAAGTTAATTATCCAAACAGAGTAAAGAAAGAGATTGTAAAAAAAAAAGTTAACACAGCTTCAATAACCCATGAGAGAGTATCAAGCAGTCAAACATACATGCACTTAGAGTCTGAGAAGAAAGGTGAAGAAAGAGGGAAGGAAAGCTGGGCACGGTGGCTCATGCCTGTGGGAGACTGAGGTGGGAGGATCCCTTGAGGGCAGGAGTTCAAGACCAGTCTGCGCAACACAGCAAGACCCCATTTCTACAAAAGAATTAAAAAGTTAGCTAAGTGTGGTGGTGTGTGCTTGTAGTCCCAGCTACTTAGGAGGCTGAGGTGGGAGGATCGCTTCAGCCCAGGAGTTTGAGGCTGCAGTGAGCTATGATCATGCCACTGCACCCGAGCCTGGGTGACAGAGCAAGATCCTGTCTCTTAAAAAATAAAATAAGATAATGATAAGAAGACAACCCAATGAACAAATGGGCAAAAGATCTGAACAGACACTTCACCAACGAAGATACATAGATCTTTTCATAACTACATGAAAAGATGCTCAACATCATTGGTCATTATAGAAATACGAATTCAAGCCACTACATACCTATTGGAAAGACTAAGGCTTCATTCATAATTGCCCCAAACTGGAAACAACCCAAATGTTCATCAACAGGTTAATGAATATCAAAATGTGGTTTATCTGTACAGGAATGATACTCAACAGTAAAAAAAGAATGAATTATTGATACATGCAAAAACATGAATGAATCTCATCCAAAAAGAAGCCCACCCAAAGAGAGATTTATATGAAAAGAATTTATATAGAATTCTAGAAGATGCAAAAAAAAAGCCTCAATGATCTGTGGGACAGTATTAAGCAATCGCATATATATGTGTTTGACATCCCAGAAGAAGAGGAAAAAGAGAGAGCGTGGGAGAGGAAAATATTTGAGGGAATAATGGCTGAAAATCTCCACATTGGACCAAAAACATCAACCCATAGCTTCAGGAAGCTCAGTGAACCCAAAGCAGGATAAACACAAAAACCCACAGGCATAACATAGTCAAACTGCTAAAAAGCAAACATAAAGAGAAAAATTTTAGATCAGCTAAAAAAACAAAACAAAAACAGAAAAACATTGTATTACCTACAGGGAAATAGTAATTTAAATGACTGCTATTAATAGCTTTTCATCCAAAATGGTAGAGGCCAGAGATAATGGAATGACATCTTCAAATTGCTAAAAAAATTAAACTGTTCACCTAGAATTCTATATCCTGTAAAAACATCTTTATTTTTATTTTTATTTTTTTTTTTGAGACAGAGTCTCACTCTGTTGCCCGGGCTGTAGAGTGCCGTGGCATCGGCCTAGCTCACAGCAACCTCAAACTCCTGGGCTCAAGCAATCCTCCTGCCTCAGCCTCCCGAGTAGCTGGGACGACAGGCATGTGCCACCATGCCCGGCTAATTTTTTTCTGTATCTTTTTAGTTGGCCAATTAATTTCTATTTTTAGTAGAGATGGGGTCTCACTCTTGCTCAGGCTAGTTTGAACTCCTGACCTTGAGCTATCCACCCGCCTCGGCCTCCCAGAGTGCTAGGATTACAGGCGTGAGCCACCACATCTTTCAAATATAAAGGCAAAATAATGACACCTTCCTCCCCCACCTTATTATTATTATTATTTTTGCTTTGTCCATGTTGAGAACCTGCTGTGTTTTTTAAACGAATAAAATAAAGCACAGAGAGGTTGAACAATTTGCTCAAGCCACACAGCCAGAAAGGGGCTGAGCTGGGATTTGAACCTGTTATTAACTCTCTGGGGCTCTGCGATTTCATTTCATCCTCAGGCTGCCAGATGCTTGGTATTATCCCCATTTTCTAGATGGGTAAACTGAGACTGAGACGGGAGAAGCAACTTGCCTGTGGTACCCAGTGAGTCAGTGGGAGAAGACAGCTGTGTTATTTCATTTAATTCTCACAAGCACCTGCTGGGTATACTGAGAGGATGTTACATTTCATCATCCAAACCAGGACAGCTTTGAAAGGCAGAGGGCGGGGCTGCTAATAATTATGCTGTGACAAGAGGCATGAACCAGGACAGATGATGTCCTATTTTACAGAGGCTCAGAGGGAAGAAGAGTCCTGCTTCTTGGTCTAACCACAGCTTCACAGTTGAGCTCTGACATCATGTATTTCCGATTCCCCGCAAAGGCCACGGGCAGCAGAGATTAGCCGGCTGCTCCCCCATCTGGGTAAACTGAGGTGCCCCACCTGGTCGAACTTGCGCTGCTTCTTCTCCAGAGTGCTCACGAGCTGCCGTTGTTGCTCCAGGTCCATGGTGGCGTCGTCTAGTTCCTGTTGCAGCCGGCGACGGCCCCGCTCCAGCCGATCCACCGTCTCTGTCTTCTCTGCCAGGCGCTGGGTCAGGGCCTCAGCCTCGCGGGCTGCCCGGCGCCGTGCCTCTTCCCCTGCCTCCAGGGCCCCTGCCTCCTCCTCCTGGCGCCGCCGCCACTCTGAGAGCTGGGGGGAGGATAGAGAGCATGGGTGGCAGTTGTGGGGCCATGAGTGACCAAGGTGTGAGCTGGTGATGCCCCATTTCCCAGATGAGGAGACTGAGGCCCGAAGAGGGAAAGGATCACTCCACTGGGCTCTTCTGCCTTGGAGTGGGCTTGAGGCTGTGAGTACTATGAGCCCTGGCTCTTCCAGGGCATTAAAATGACTCCCTCCAGGATCCAGAGGTGAATCAGACCTGGAGTCTTCCCTGGGGAACCCCCAGTCTGATGGGGGAGACTGAGTGTCACAGCCAGGGTGATAAGGCTGAGGTAGAAGAACTATAGAAGTCATGGGAGTCCACACGAGGGGCTCAGAATCTGTTTAGAACATTCAGGAGAGACTTCCCAAAGAAGGGGCATTTGAAATGAGACTTGACATATGCGTAGGAGTTCGCAAGTTGAAGGATATTTGCAGCATGAATCATCACTCATTCATTCAATAGGCATTTCTCAGGACCATCATGCATCAGGCTCTATGTTGGGCTGTGCTGGGGCCCCAGATCTAACTGGATCTGATGGGGTTCTACTTTGAAGGGCTCTCAACCTGGTGGGGAGACTCAAGGGGAGAGACAGTCCCAGCCCAAGGGACAGAGATGGGACAGAGGAGAAAGAGAGGGGTGGTTGGGAAGAGCTTCCAGCAGCAGGGAAGAAGGAAAGGGTTTTCCCAAGTGAAACGGATTCTGAGCGGGGGCTGGGCTGTGTGGACGGAGAGCAGGGATGAGGCGGAGGGGCAGGGGCAGGAGCCCGGGGCTGGGCAGTGAGGGTCAGTCAGGAGGTGAGAATGGCACTATGACGAGGTGGACAGTGGGGCTGTCCCTGAAGGTCTTGCTGGGGGCCGCTCACCTGGGCCTGGGCAGTCTGCAGCTCGCGGCCCGCCCGCTCCCTGGAGGCCGCCTCCTCCTCCAGCTGCTCCCGCAGCCCGGCCACCTCGGCCTCCAGGGCTCGCACCCGGGACCCCAAGGCCAGCTTCGCCCTCGTCTCCTCCTGCAGCACCTCCTGTAGATGAAGGGGACGATGATGTCAGGTGTGGGTAGGAGGACAAACGAGGAGTAACTAACGGTGGGGTCACAGGGCGGGCTGGGGTCACCTGAGCGTCGTGTAGCTGGGCTTCCGTGCTGCTGAGCTCCTTGCTCAGCCGGATGGCTTTGGACTCGGCCTCACCTAGTGCCCCGGACACGTTCTCCAGCTCAGCCTGCGGGGAAGGGGCAGAGGGATGAAGCCGCCAATCGTGGCTTTCAGCCAGCGCCCCTGTCTGCTCCTCAAACCCCTACCACACACGGCTGATGGGAACATCAGTTGGCACAGCTACCGCGGGAAACGGTCTGGTGGTTCCTCAAACACCTAAATATAGACTTAGCAATTCCGCTCCCAGGTGTGTGTCCAAGAGCAACGAAAACACGTGTCTATGCAGACACTTGTACGGGAATATTCACAGCTGCACTATTCACGATCGCCAAGAAATGGAAACAACCCAAGTGCCCGTCGGCAGACGGATGGATAAACAGAAGGTTTTATACCCACACAATGGGTATTACTTGGCATAAAAAAGCAAAAGCACTTATACGTGCTACAACATGATGGACCTTGAAAACATTATGTAAAGGAAAATGTGGCCGTCACAAAGGCCATACATGGGATTCACAAAGGCCATACATGGATATAAGATCTCCAGAATAGGCAATCTGTAGAGATGGAAAGTAGATCAGTGGTTACCTGGGTGGGGTGGGGTGAGAATTGGGGGATGATGGCTAACGGGTGTGGGATTTCTTTTTGCATAATGAAAATGGTCTAAAATTAGATTATGGTGATGGTTGTACAACTCTGGGAATATACTAAAATCTATTGAATTGTACACTTTATTTTTATTTATTTATTTTTTTTGAGACAGAGTCTCACTCTGTTGCCCGGGCTAGAGTGCCGTGACATCAGCCTAGCTCACAGCAACCTCCAACTCCTGGGCTCAAACGATCCTCCTGCCTCAGCTTCCCGAGTAGCTGGGACTACAGGCATGTGCCACCATGCCCGGCTAATATTTTCTATATATTTTTAGTTGGCCAATTAATTTCTTTCTATTTTTAGTAGAGACAGAGTCTCGCTCTTGCTTAGGCTGGTCTCCAACTCCTGACCTTGAGCGATCCGCCCTTCTCGGCCTCCCAGAGTGCTAGGATTACAGGCGTGAGCCATCGCATGCAGCCTGAATTGTACACTTTAAATGGGTGAATTATATGGCATGTGAGTCATATCTCAGTAAAGCTGTTCCTCATCTTCCCCACCCTCCCCACCCATCCTGCATCACCACCGCAGTGACCCTGGTGAGGCTCTTGGCCTCAGGGTCTCGGCTGCAGGAAATGGACAGTTGATACTTCCTTCCTCCTAGACTATTACCTGTGTAAGGGCAGGGACCTCATCTGCTTAATTGCCTGCTGTGTCCCCAGGGTCTGGCACACAGTAGGTGCTCAATAAATATGTGTAGGATGACAGTCTCAAGTACTTGTGCCCTACCCTGAGCCTCTTGCTCTCCCTTTCCAAGGTTCACTTAGGGAACAAGGTTGAGTTCAAATTCTGGCTAGTAGGAAAACTCATCTGAAAACTTGGAAATGGGACAAGATGACCACGTGTCCTTTTGATATCATAGAACAAAATCATCCAGCAAGCCGACTTCAGGTTCACCTCACTCTCCAGGGGAATAAAACTCTCTTCCACTTACACTGTGAAGTTATGTGACGAAGGTTGACATGTTGCAAATGATTTCTGTCCAGTAGAGAAGATGACCTGAAGCTTACACTTTATTGCTTTATAGGACATTAACCAGTTTTGCCTCTAACGGTGCCGTTTTATTTCAGCCTTTTCTCTTTTGCCAGTTACATACACACCAGTCTCTCATCTCTCCTCTTGAACTTGAACTTCTGAGCTCAAGCAATTCTCATGCCTCGACCTCCCAGAGTGCTAGGATTATAGGCGTGAGCCAACACGCCCGGCCACATCTCTCCTCTTGAACATCTTTGCCATACTGCTGGGTCCCTCATTAACACTTTAAATAAATCTCTGACATATATTCACCATATCTTTGTATGACAGTCATGATTTGAACTTTTGAAAATTATATTTTGACCTGGCCCTGGCACTTCCTGGCTGTGCGACCCAAGACGAGTAGCTTCTACCTTTATGGGCCTCAGTTTTCTTGTGTCTAAAATGAGGATGACAACAAGATCTACCCTCCAAGGGTGCAGTGAAGATTAAATGAAACAATGAACATAATGTGCCTAACTCAGTGGCTGACATATACCTGAAGCTTGATAAAGAGGAACATTTTACAATTTTTTACTGTGTGCCAAGAACTATTCTAAGTGTTGTGGCTCACTGAACTCATACACCAACCCTATGGGGGTAGATATCGCTATTATTCCCAGATTATATGAAGGGAGGCTGAGGCACAGAAAGGTTAGGCAATTTGTCTAAGATCACACAGCTACAAGTGGTAGAACTGAGATCTGAGCCCAGGCAGGATGGCTCTGTCCAATATGGTAGCCACTAGCCCTGTGTTGCTAGTTAAACTTAAAATAATTAAAATGAAATAAAAGTAAAAAATCAGTTCCTTAGTTATACTCATCACATTTTGAGTGCTCAGTGCCACGTGTGGCTAGTGGACAGCACAAATGCGGAATATTCGCATTATTAAAGAAAGCTCTATAGGATAGCTCTGCCTAGAACTCATGCTATCAACCACTAAGCTCTACTGTTCATATCACTTTTATTTTTGTAATGCGTAAAGTACTTAAGACAGTGCACCGGGAGGCAGGATTCCACTTGGGGAAGACTCTAGCTGTCCTCCCACATCCATTCTTCCCTGCTTCCATCGCCACAGACTATTAACTATGACCATGGCTACAAGCTGAAAACTACATTTCCCAGCCTCCCTTGCAGCTAGCAGTGGTCATGTGATTAAGTTATGGCCAATGGAATGGAAGCAAAGCAACATATGCAAATTATGTGACTCCCTCTCTTTCCCCTTCCCAAGCCAGAGCACAGATGTTTCCACAACCCAGATTTGGTTCTGAAAATGAGGTCAACACCCTGGGGGATGGTGGAGCAACAAGCAGAAGGAACCTGGGCCTTGAGTGACCTTATAGAGCAGAGTGTCCTGCTGGCCTGAACTGTTTACCCTGAGCCTATTTCTTGAGAAGGAATGACATGTCTTATTTGAGCTGATGAATTTTGGGGTCTCTTTGTTATAGCAGCTTAACCTTTACCCTAATTAATACACTATTTTAATCTGAAAAACAGTAATGGTGGTTTTTCCTGGAAGAATTGGGGACTTAAAAGTCACTCTTCCCTTTGTTCTTTTTGCTTGTTTGTATTCTCAGTAATGAACAGGTATAGGTCATTTAGTTAAAAATAGAATAAAATTAAGTTTTAAAAACCACTGTTCTGGCTGGGCATGGTGGCTTCCGCCTGTAATCCTAGCACTCTGGGAGGCCGAGGCAGGAGGATCAAGGTCAGGAGTTCGAGACCAGCCTGAGCAAGAGCAAGACTCCGTCTCTACTAAAAATAGAAAGAAATTAATTGGCCAACTAAAAATATATAGAAAATATTAGCCGGGCATGATGGCACATGCCTGTAGTCCCAGCTACTCGGGAGGCTGAGGCAGGAGGATTGCTTGAGCCCAGGAGTTGGAGGTTGCTGTGAGCTAGGCTGAAGCCACGGCACTCTTTGCTGGTAAAAAGAGTGTGACTCTGTCTAAAAAAAAAAAAAAAAAAACAGAAAAACAAACCACTGTTTTTTGAGTAACCACAGAATGATATTATCCTCTTAGAGTTCCACGTCGTCACACTGGGCTCTTCTAATCAAACCAGGAATTACTCAAAGGCAGAAAAGAAGAGGGTGAAAAGTGGCAGGGTTAGGAGCATGCCTGGGTTCAACTTTCAGCTCTGAGTGATCTTAGGCAATCAACTTTACTGCTCTGGTCCTCAGTTTCCTGTTGTGTAAAATGGGAACAATATTGGCTCTTTCCTACAAAGAATGTTTGTTATATATTTCCTGCTCATCAAATATTAGCTACTTATGCATGATTATGTTGGAAGAGCTGGACAGGACAACAGGGTTCATGTGAACCAAACAGAAGTCCAGAGAGGGCAGGCGTTTCACCCAAGGCCACACAGCAGAGACCCTGCCCTGGCTGCCCCACTCACCTGGGCTCTCTGCAGCTTCTCAGCAGCCTCCACTCGTGCCCTCTCCCCATCGCCAGCCCGGCCCTGCACCTCCTGCAGCTGTGACTCCAGGCGGCGCCTCCGCTGCTCACCCTCCTGACGGGCAGACTGCAGACTGCTCAGTTCCGCCCGCAGCTCGGATACCTCAGCCTCCAGGGCCAACCGGGTCTTCTCCCAAGCGCCTTTGCCCTGATGGGGGAAGGAGATGAGCAAAAGTTTACGAGGCTTCCCCTCCACCGGGCCAGACACGCTCCTGCCTCAGGGCCTTTGCACAGGCTACTCCTTGCTATTCCTTAAACACCCAGACACACTCCTGCCTCAGGGCCTTTGCATTGACTGTTCCCTCTGCCTGGAACATGCTTCTCCCTGAAGCCCACATGGCTCACACTCCTCACCTTCCTCAGTTTTCACTCTGATCTTACCTTCTTGGAGAATCCCTTAAGGGCCTCTTTACTTAAAATCACAATCTTCCCAAGTACCCTGATGTCCCTTTTCCTGTTCATTAGGGTCCTACAGCACTCACAGCCCTGATATATATTACAAAGGCATTTATATTGTTTACTCTCTGCCTCTCCCGCTAAGACAAGCTCCCTCCCCCACCAGGGAAGGCAGGATTGGTTGTTCTGTTCACAGTAGGGTTCCCAGTACCATTCTTGGAACATAGTATACACTCAATTAATGCTTGATGAATGAACGATGGATGGAGGACACGGATGTGTGAGGAAAGAACCCCAGGGAGATGGGCTGGCCTAGAGCCGGCCAGGGCTACCTCCTCCAACCCCGTGTCCTGCCCTGCCCTGCCCACGGCCCCTCCACCCTGTGCCCCCTGTCCCGACCCACCCTCCGGGCCTGCTCCAGCTGTTCTGCCAGCTCCCCCAGGGCCTGGCCGTGCCGCTGCCTCAGCTCTTGCACCGCCACCTCGTGGATGCGCGTCTCCTCCTCCAGAGCCTTCTTCAGCTCCGTCACCTCCTGCTCCCTCTTGGACCTTTTATTGGGCGAAAGGAGAGGGAAACAGAATTTCCTGATAGAGGAAGGCGGGGGCTTTGGGGGAGCTGCTTTGCTTCCTTTTCTTGTTTCCTCCAAAAACGAGGACTTCACTCTCTAGTCCCCAAGGGACCTGAGCGGTGATGCTGTGGAAGGCTGAGGCTTTAAGGGTGAACTCCTATGCACCTTTCAAAACCCTATTCAAAAGGCCCCTCCTCAGGGAAGTCTTCCTGGACCTCCTTCTCCGATAGACTTGTTTAGGGGCCTTCTCTGCCCGTGCCAGCCTCACCGGAGCTCCTGCTGCGCGTTGGTGGAGTCCAGCGTGTCCTCCAGCTCGCCCCGTAGCGCCTCCAGCTCCTCGCCCAGGTCCCGGCGCTGCTTCTCTGCCTTGGCCCTGGCCGCACGCTCGGCCTCCAGGTCCTCCTGGGCCTCAGCCAGGGCTGCCTGCGCCTCCCGCAGGGATTTGAGCATCTGGGCCCGGGCCCCACCCTCGTCTTCTGCCCTGGAGGGGGGACAAGGACCATGGAGTTGGTACAGGAGCAGGTGAGGCGATTTCTGGGGGCTGAGAGGCCAGACGTGAGTTTTGGGAATGGCCAGTCCCAGGTTGGAATCCCGGCTCTGCCATCGGGCACATGACTTTGGTACTTACAGCCTCAGTTTTCTTAGCTGTAAAATGGGAATAACATCAAGAGCAATCATAGGTGACGCTTACTGGACTCCTGCCACATGTAAGCCCTTCACTTGCACGGCCTCATTTGCAGCTGCTGAGGCCTGGAGTGGGGAAAGTACTTGTCCAGGTCATGCGGTCAGTGAGTGGCAGGGCTGCCCAGATTCCTCCTCGTAACCTGATGGTACATGGGTCTCGCCCCTCCGTGTAGTGTCATTGCAAAGAGGAGCTGAATCGGGGGCCAGCACTGACTGGGGGTTCATCGCTCAGAGAGCCACGCAGGCCCGGCCTGGTGTCCTGGTCTGTACGAGACGTGACAACCAAAACTCCACCCCACAGCAGTCGCCGAGAGGACAGCAATAAAAATAATAACTAGAGTATAAAAGGCTGCACGCTGTCCGGTTCCACTTTTATGAGATATCCAAAATCGGCAAACCCTGTCTGGACAGAAAGCAGAGGAGTGGCTGCCTGGGCTGGGGGTGCGGTCAGGGGGTGACTGCCTACCAGGCACAGGGTTTCCTTTCTGGGTGACAATGTTCTGGAACTAGATAGAGGTGGCGGCCGCACAACATTGTGAATGGGCTAAATCCACTGAATTGCACGCTTTAAAATGGCTAATTTTATGTGAATTTTTCCTCAATACAAAAAGAAAAAAAATGAAAAAAATTAACAATAGCAATAAAGAAAAACAGTAACAAAAACACCCAGCATTTATTGTCAGAGCATTTGATGAACACTTTGTTTCTTTCTCTCTTTTTTTGAGACAGAGTCTCACTCTGTTGCCCAGGCTAGAGTGCTGTGGCGCCAGCCTAGCTCACAGCAACCTCAAACTCCTGGGCTCAAGCGATCCTCCTGCCTCAGCCTCCCAAGTGGCTGGGACTACAGGCATGCACCACCATGCCCAGATAATTTTTTCTATATATTTTTAGTTGGCCAATTAATTTCTTTCTATTTTTAATAGAGACGGGGTCTCGCTCTCACTCAGGCTGGTTTTGAACTCCTGACCTTGAGCGATCCTCCCACCTCGGTCTCCCAGAGTGTTAGGATTACAGGCGTGAGCCACTGCACCCGGCCATGATGAACACTTTCTTATTTCATCCCCCATCAATCCTCGGAGTAGCGTCTATAATTACACCAATTTTACAGATGAAAAACCTGAGGCTAGAAAGGTGATGTCACTTGGGTGAGGCCACGTGGCCAGAAAGAGGAGGAGCCAGGATTTGAACCCAGAAGTGAGACTCAAGGATGTATGCTGGGAACCACACACACACCACGTAGCATTGGCTCTAGACGCATGCTTTTCCACATTTTAGCATCTCTGAACTGGAGCTGTGCCTATATAATTGAGGGCGTTTCAGACTGTGTGAAGCACCGTGCATCAAAGGCATCTGAAATCCTGGGTGCCACATCTGGCGTACAGCAAGGGCTTAATCATTGTGAAGGAGTACAGATATAATTATTGTGATCCCTAACACAGCCAGGCCACTTGTCCAATCACAGCTGGTCCTGGGCTGCTCGGAGTAGGGAGGCTGAGCAGGAGGGAAAGAAATAGCATTTTCTTACTCTTGCTGTACACGGAGCATCATACAAATTACTGGACACACGGGGTCTTGTTTCACTTTCCCTGAACCTGGTGAGCCTGGAACTCTGGCCAGCTCCATGGGACAGAAGGAGACGCTGAGGCTCAGTGGCTTGTCCCCAGTCACCCGGTGAGCGACTCAGGCAGGGCCTGCCCCACTGCCGCCAGGCCACGTCCCCAGCCTGCCCCGACGCGCACCTGGCCAGGGCGGCCTGCAGCTCCTCCTCCTTGCGGCCCAGCTGCCCTCGCAGCTCCTCCGCCCTCTGCTGCTGCTCCACCATCTGCTCCTGCAGCTCCGAGCTCTCCCCGTCCAGGCGCCGCTTCAGCTTCTCCAGCTCCTGGCGGCTCTTCTCCTCCTTCCGCAGGCGGTCTGGGGGCGGCAACGGGGCCGTGTGCTGGGGCTCCAGACCCACACTCCAGGCAGCTCCCCAGAGACCATGGGCCCCACCACGTGCAAGACTGAGCCCAGCCTCCCCACACCCCCATTTTTTTTTTTTCAGACAGTCTCGCTCTGTCGCCGGGCTAGAGTACAGTGGTGTCATCATAGCTCACTGCAGCCTCCAACTCCTGGGCTCAAGTGCTCCTCCTGCCTCAGCTTCCCGAGTGGCCGGAACTACAGGCATGCGCCACCACACCCGGCTAATTTTTTCTATTTTTAGTAGAGACGGGGTCTCGCTCTTGCTCAGGCTGGTCTCAAACTCCTGACCTGAAGCGATCCTCCTGTCTCAGCCTCCCAGATTGCAGAGTTTATAGGCGTGAGCCACCACGCCCAGCCTTCCTTTCTATTTCTGATTCTAAGTCAACAGCAAGGGATAGAAAGATAAAAGTATGTCTGAAACGGTTAGTGGGACAGTCAGATGGAGAGACAGTGACCCACGGCACCAGGAGGAGAGGAAGACTTGGAATTAGAGACACTCAAAGAACTTAGGAGCTGGGAGGACGCTCAGTCTGCCCTGAGCCTTCTTTCCTGTCCCATTTAGCAGACACGGCCACTGAGGCCCCACAGCACACGGAGCTTGCCCGAGGTCCCCACCATGGCGGGCACAGCCCCCCGCCCCCCCCAGCAGGTGGGTGGTGCTCACCCTCCATGTCTGCAATCGTGGCCTCATACTTGAGTCGTAGCTTATTGAGGCTTTTGATCTTCTCTTCCTCCTCGGCCGCCTGCGATGAGAACTCGGCCAGACGCTCCTCTAGCAGTCTCCGCTCCTGAGGGAGGGTGGGAGGTGGGGCGCGGTCAGGGACAGCCCCTGCGTGACCTGCAGGTCCTGGTGTCACTCGCACCTGGGTTCCTCTTCATCCTTACCATTCTCTGACGCTCCTCTCATCCCTTCCCTCCTCTTTATTTTTTTATACTTTTTTAAAAACTTTTTTTGGAGGTATGCGCAAGAAAATCTTACATTGTCTGGTGTCTGGTATAGATCATATGTGTATATATATATATATTTTGAGACAGAGTCTCACTCTGTCGCCTGGGCTAGAGTGTCGTGGCATCAGCCTAGCTCACAGCAACCTCAAACTCCTGGGCTCAAGCAATCCTCCTGCCTCAGCCTCCCGAGTAGCTGGGACTACAGACATGTGCCACCATGCCCAGCTAATTTTTTCTATATATTTTTAGTTGGACAATTAATTTCTTTCTATTTTTAGTAGAGATGGGGTCTCGTTCTTGCTCAGGTTGGTCTCGAACTCCCAAGCTCAAGGGATCCTCCCGCATCGGCCTCCCAGAGTGCTAGGATTACAGGCGTGAGCCACTGTGCCCAGCCAAATGATCATATATTTAAATCGGCACATGTAGCTAGTGGCTATTATACTACACAGTGTCACTCTAGGACACATACAAGTGGAATTCTTGGGTCACTTGGAATACCCATCCTCAACTTTATTAGAGATGGCCAAATCGCTCTCCAAGGCAGCTGACACGACTTACACTCCACCAGCAGGACAGAAGGACACCACGGCTCTGTGTCCTCACTGACTCACGGTGTCCTCCAATTTACATATATCTGCTAATCTGCTGAGTACGAAACGCGATTGTAATCCTCATGTCCCTGATAACTAGTGATCCAGGGTCTATCTTTTCATGCTTTTATTTGCCACTCGCTCCTCTGGGGTCTGCCTGTTCATAGTCTTCGCCCATTTCTCTATTGGCTGTTCAGCTCTTGCCTGTTGACTTCTACAATATGGACACCAATTCTTTTTTTTTTTTTTTTTTTGAGACAGAGTCTCACTCTGTTGCCCGGGCTAGAGTGCCGTGGTGTCAGCCTAGCTCACAGCAACCTCAAACTCCTGGGCTCAAGTGATCCTCCTGCCTTGGCCTCCCGAGTAGCTGGGACTATAGGCATGCGCCACCATGCCCGGCTAATTTTTTCTATATATGTAGTTGGCCAATTAATTTCTTTCTATATTTTTAGTAGAGATGGGGTCTCGCTCTTGCTCAGGCTGGTTTTGAACTCCTGACCTTGAGCAGTCCTCCTGCCTCGGCCTCCCAGAGTGCTAGGATTACAGGCGTGAGCCACCACGCCCAGCCCAGACGCCGATTCTTTAGCCATTTTGCTGCTGTTGCCATGTGTGCCCACCGCCACTGCAGCCCTTCCCCCTCCCGCGGCCGCCCTTGGCCCTGACCTTGCTCAGCTTGGCGTTCTGGTCCTCCAGCAGCAGCAGGTCCTCCTCAAACTTCTTCAGCTTGGCCTCCGTTGTCACCTTCTCCAGCTGCAGCTTCTGCCTCGCCCCCTCCTCAGCCTCCAGGTGGGTCTCCAGCTCCTGGAGTGAGGCAGGGGGGAGGAGTGAGGACCCCCAGGCCAGGGGCGGGGTGGGGGGGGCTGATGAGGCAGGCTGGAGGAGGGACAGTCCACAGACCCCCCGAGTCTTGTGCTCAGACAGGTCCACACCCTGGGCGAGGCTGCAAAGGATCAAACCCTCACTGGTCTTCCCATTTCATTTGTTGCCTCGACAAGCACTTATTGAGTGTCTAATGTATGCCAGGCACTGTTTTAGGCACCGAGACTGACAAAAATCCTTATCCTTGTGGAAATTACATTCTTGTGTGTGGGTTGAGGGGGTGCGTGTCATAAACAAACATCGTGAACAGATCATATACACGTGGACAGTCCACTATGGCGTCACAGGCACATTGGAAATTAAGATTGCGAAATACGCACTGCCTTGCCTTTACATTTGGGACAAGTGGGAGGGCCTCCAACGGCCTAATTGCAAGTCCTACTACCCACTCAGCTCCCATAGATAAGGTCCCCGAGCCAATTAACCCTTCCTACCAAGGGGACAGGCACAGTGTCAACTTATCCCCAAGAAGTATGTTTCGTTTTCCCGATGCCCACGGGATTATTGAAACTAGCCAATCACATCTTTTCACATCTTCGTCTCCACCTGTCGTTGCTACAAAGCCTGTTTCCCACGGCCCATGTGTACACTCTCCGTGGCTTCCGTGGTGTGGTGTCTGCCTGCCGTAGGCTGCAAGCATTTGTGATCTTCAATAAGCTACTGTCAACATCACCTGTCCGGTGTTGGGTGTCGTGTGCTCAGCCCCCCATAACTCTAGGGCAAGTCCCTCCCTCACCAATAGAGTGAAGTGTATGTATTAAAACACAGCTGAGCTCTGGAAATGTGACTGAGGAACTGGATTTTTGTCTTGTATTTAATTTTGTTTTCAATTTAGAACTAGACACTCAACCACTGAAAGGCTTTTACGTATGTTTGGAATAACTTGGGTGTGTGAGTCTAACTTTTTAAACTGTAGAAGTTAGGACACAGAAATACAGATCAAGTATTTCCAATGAAAATTTAGCATCTGAATTGAGACGTGCTATAGTGTAAAAATACACACTGGATTTTGAAGGGGAACCAAGAGAGGGCAGCCTGCCTGTGAATGAGGTCAGGACATGGAGAGAGGCAGAGTACTGAGGATATCACTTGAATACCTGGATCCAGCCATACCTGAAGCTCACACATTTTAGAGTCTCCCATTATTTGACCCAAAAAACGTATTCTTTTTGCTTAAGTCATTTAGAACAGTTTTCTGAAAATTCATGATCCAGAAAGACATGGTTTGTAGAAACAAAGGTAGGTAAAGGGGACAAGGGCCCTGGGGGTGGCCTGGTGAGCACGCGGGGGGCCAGACCTGTATGTGCTGCTGCAGCCTCCTCTTCTCGGTTTGCAGCTGTCGGCTGCACTCCTCCTCCTCGCCCATGCGAGCCTCCAGCTCCGACACCACCAGCTCCAGCTCCTGCTTGCGGGCTGCCAGCCGCTCCCGCGTCTCCTCCGCCTCGGCACACAGTTCTGCCTCCGCCCGCAATTGCTCGGCCAGGCGGGTGCGCTCCTCTTCCAGCTGGGGCCGGGTGGGAGGCCAGTGGTCAGAAAGCAGGGCTCCCAGGGCGGCCATCAATGGAGCACCACATCCCTCCTGTCCCTGAACTTGCTTTGCCCCACCCCCACCCCAGGCCCCAGGGGCAGGAGTGAGGGGTGGGACACGCAGTCCCCCAACCTGCTCCCCCGCAGGTCCCCATCTCAGGATGACCCCACATCTCCCTAATCACTGAGCCAGACTCCTGGGTACTTTCCTTTCCCTCACCTCCCACAGCCCGTCAGTCCCCAGCCCTGTCCCTCGCTGGCCCCCCTCTGCCCCCAGCAGGCTCGGGCCTTGTCCTCCCCACCTGGACTCTCTTCAGCCTCTTCCCTCCCACCACCCAGCCTCCAGCCTCTCCTCTCCTAGTCCAGCTTCCAAATAACCCCGGGGATCTTTCTACCATCTCACACTTCATTTAATACTGCTACGCCTACAAATTCAACCAGAGGAAGTTACTGAGGAAAAGCCTGCAGAAAAATGTTCAAGGGGGTTTGCTCCATTGTTTTTCGTTAGCGAAAATACTGGAAACAGCTAAAAGTCCACGGCCTATGTACTATAGTCCTGCCACAGCCCCTGACCCCAAATCCCACAGCCCAGCCCCTGAGCATCCTGGCGCTGCAGGACTCCCCCACCCATATCCGGCCCATTCCTTGGCTCCACCCCCGTGGCCCTGACCCATATCAAACAGCCCCAACCCCTGCCCGGCCCCAGTACACCTTGGCTCCGCCCCCACCCTACAACAGGCCAGCTCGGCCATAAGCCCCGCCCTTCACACCCTGGCCCCGCCCCTCACCTGCGCCACGCGGCCCTGGAGCTCGCCCACTTCGCGGGCGCTCTGTTGCTGCAACTCCTGCACTTTCTGCAGCTCCTGGGCCCGCGCCTGCAGCACCTCGTCCTGCCGCGTCACCTGCAGCAGTGGCTTCACCTGGAGAAAGGTGACGGGTGGTGGAATGGGTGGCTCCCAAGTTGGGAGGGCCGCCTGGCCCCGAGGCTAAGACCTCACACTCCCAATGGGGCCGGAGTTCTTGAATTCAAATCCCAACTCCTCCACCCACCAGTTGCGTGGCTTCACCCTGACGACAGTCCCTGCTTTCTAGGGTTTTCGAATTAAACGAGTCACCACTTGCAAAGAGCCCAGAACAGTGACAGGTACACCGTAAGCTCCACTGAATACGTTAATTTTTTTTCTTTTTTGTTAAAGGAGCCCTCTGCAACCAAGAGATAGGGCCGCTGCTATGCTGTCAGGCAGCGCTTTTAATGAATTAATTGTATTAATTTTATTTTTTTGTCATAGAGACTTTCTTTCCTGTTTGTGGGACAGTGTTTCTGAAGGCTCTTTGTCCAAGGTCCTCAGTGAGAGATGCGCTTTCCATGCCGTGGTTCAGGCTGGAGCGACAGGGACACACACAAATACCCGATGCGAATGTGTCACAAAACCGCCCGCGCCTTGCTAAGTGGAATGCGCTCTGACGATTTCCGGTCTGTCCTTTCCCACGAAACTCAGGGCTCGCTGCTTTTCCACTCTGCTCACTGCTGTGTCTATTCGATTAGCCCTTTTCTGCCCCAGTTCATAGCATTTGCCGCACGTGTGGCTTTACCTTTCTTCGTGGGATTCATGAATCGTTGCCTGTCCGGCCACGCCCCACCCTCAACCCCCAAGACCTAGGGTGGGCAAACTTTGTCTTCAAGGGCCAGCTGCGATGTATTGGGGACTTTGCAGGCCACACATTGCCTCTTGTTCCCTGCTCTACTCAGCCCTTGTAATGCAAACATAGCTGCAGACGATCCACCCTGAACTAATGGGCTTTTACAAAAACAGCCCCCTGGCCTGTGGGCCACAGTGTGCCACCTCCTGACCTGGACTGTGGGCTCCATGGCAGCACGACCTAGTCTGCTTTTATTCACCTTTTATCACCAGCCCATATGTAAGGTCTTGGCACCTAGTAGGTGCTCAAATAACACTGGCTGAGGGGCTGCAGGCTGATTTCTCAGCCATCGTATTCAGAATTCCATTGAACACCTGTGTTTTTGCCCCCAAATCGCCATCCTCCTTTCTTCTCTCCAACTTCCCGTTGGGGGAACACCTGGCTGCTGAGCTCCAGGGGGGCCTGACGACGTGGCTTTGCCCCTCTGCTTTGGGTGGCCCTGTGATGCCAGCCTGGCACACATGATGTGCATTGACCGGTTCTTGGATGGTCCCATGACTCCTACTGGGCCAACAAGAGTGAAACCGGGGAATCTGGCTGCAGCTCTGTCATGAGAGGAGACCGAACTGGCCAAGCAGGTGGGCACAAGTCTGTGCGTGCTGGTGGCTCCTGCATGGGAAGCCTCTGCTGGCGATTGTCACGGAAGAAAAGCAAATAGGAGTCAGAGAACCCCAGACACTGATGTTACTTTGTGGACTTTTGTGCAGTCTTGCACTCAGCAAGACTGGGTTGTCCCAACCCCACATGTTCCAAAGAAAGGACTTTGGATTGAAAGATTATTAAATGCCTACTGTGAGCGTTGACAGACCCCCTGGGAGGGAAGCCCTAGGCCCTTGGAACGTCCTGCCCGAGAGTGTCTTTGTCTACCTGGGGCGGGGGCCATGCAGGACAGTCTCTGCCAACACTTTGATGTGCGCTGGGGTCTGGAGCCATGCTGTGTCACTTTGACCTCGGGAGGGGCTCCATGCCTGCATGGCCAACCCCCAACAGAAACCCTGACCACCAAGATGAGCTTCCCTGGTGGGCTATACTCCTCGTGTGTCATCACACATCATTGCTGGGGAAAGTAAGCACTGTCCACACAGCTCCTCGGGGAGAGGACACCTGGAAGGTCGCACCTGGGCTCTCCTGGGCTCTGCCTTTGCTGATTTTAATCTGTGATAAACTGTGACTGCAAGTGTAGCAGCTGTTCTATGTTCCATGAGTCCTTCCAGACAATCACCCAACCTGAGAGGGGTGATTCAGCCCCCTGACTCAGCCGGGGCTGCAGCTGCACCTCTAGCTGTCTTGTATCTTTTTATCCACATCACATTTTTTTTTTTTTGTCACCTCCTACCTAAAGAATCCCAGCTAACGAAGGTCGGGCTGGTTGGCCCCATTTTACAGATGTAGAAAACTGAGGCCCAAAGAGAGGAAGTCGCTTGCCTAAGCAGACCAAGCCTCAAGGCCCTGTCCCCTCACTGCCCTCACCTTGGTAAAGAGCCGCCACCACTGCCAGTGCCTGAGCTTGAGGTAGGCGGCGCAGTTCCGCTGCATGACCCGCAGGGCGCTCTGCTGCTGCTGCCGCTTCTGAAAGGCTCTGGGTAGAGAGAAGGGCGAACAGGGAGTGGGGGCTCTGCCCCTTCCAGGGCCTGTCCCCTCAGCGAGGGAGCCGAACTCCTTTCATTTAGTCAGCCATTATTGAATGCCTACTGTGTGCATCACTGTTCTATTATTGGTAGATCCTGTTGTGTTCAGCTCGTTAGTCCTCCTGCCCCTGACTCTCTGACCTGTCCCATGTCCCCAACCCAAGTTCAGGCCCTGTCCTCCACCACCTGGGCCCTCACCCCAGCCTCCTCCCAGCCTTTTTTTTTGAGACAGAGTCTCACTCTGTTGCCTGGGCTAGAGTGCCGTGGCATCAGCCTAGCTCACAGCAACCTCAAACTCCTGGGCTCAAGTGATCCTCCTGCCTCAGCCTCCCGAGTAGCTGGGACTACAGGCATGCGCCA